>JAANYP010008700.1:0-11209 GCA_020465985.1 Centrapalus pauciflorus
AATTTATTAATTATAGAAAATTAGGTTTAATTAGATTAGGAAACAAATCAATACATTAAACGACTTACCAAAAATTTCTCCCTCTTTAATTTCCCTCCTCACCTCTCTCTCTCTCTCTCTCTCTCTCTCTCTCTCTCTCTCTCTCTCACCATAATCAACCTCTCTCCCTCTCCTTCCCCATGTGACCGCCCCACCCCCTCTCATTCTCAAAATCCGGCCAACGTCTTGCTCTCTCGGCCGCTGCACCACCACCGTCTTGCTCTCTCGGCCGCTGCTCCACCATCGCACCACCACTGCACCGACCATCTCTCTCTCTCTCTCTCTCTCTCTCTCTCTCTCTCTCTCTACGACAGAAAATCACCGCATTTTTTTGAATGTGTGATAAATTTTTGAATGATGAACACCTTCAATGAAAAACGCTATAAGAGGATGCATTTTTGAATGATGAACACCTTCAAAGATAAAATGATGTATTTTGTTGATTTTGGAAGAGATAAACGATATGCATGTATTTTGATAATGAACGATGAACGATATGCATGAAGAGATGAACGATTCATGTTTGTATTTTGATGTATTTTGATTTTGGAAGATATGAACGATATGCAAGATTTATTTTTGGAAGAGATTAACGATATGCATGAAGAGATGAACGATATGCATGTATTTTAATGATGAACGATGAACGATATGCATGAAGAGATGAATGATTCATGTTTGTATTTTGATGTATTTAGATTTTGGAAGAGATGAACGATATGCATGATTTATTTTTGAAAGAGATGAACGATATGCATGAAGAGATGAACGATATGCATGTATTTTGATGTATTTTGAATTTGTATTATTTTTGTTAATTTTGGAAGTGTAATAATTAAATAAGGATTGCATAATTCCCATTTTACCCCTCCGTGAATTTCATTATGTGCACTTGATGCATAAAACTTTCTATTTAAGAACCCTTTTGTCATTTGATCTAACCCACACATTCTTTTCATCCAAAGGACAGTGGAGGTTCTTTTGTGCCTCGATGCACAAAAGTTCTTTATGGAACCTCCCCCCCCCTTTCTCTCTCTCTCTCTCTCTATATATATATATATATATATATATATATATATATATATATATATATATATATATATATATATATATATAATCATAAAAATTTTAAAAGGAGTAAAAAAAAAAAAGCAAAAAAGAAGCCACCCAACCCAACATGAAGATCTCTCTATTCTGGATTCTTTTTATCCGAACGAACCTCTTCTTGAAGTTGCAGAGAACATGTCCCTTTACTCATGTATTGTTTTATAATAATATACAAAAATAAAGTAAATAAATTACAAATACTCTTACTAACTCACCTACCAAATATATATAATATAATACACATTTTTTGCATATATACAAAGAGTGCACTATAAGAAAAGTGTCATTTAATGACACACGTTTTTAGTGACACAAAAAAAAGTGTCACTATATCTTACTTTTAGTGACACTTATGAAAAAGTGTTGGTATAGAGTAATCTTTTACCCACATTTTTTCAAAATTAGTGACACAAAATTTTTGTCACAAAATACTTGAGGCCTATACCAACATACATTTTTAGTAGCTATATATCTATACCCACTCCACTTTTACCCACTCTTTTTGTTGTGTAGGTAAAATATTTTGATACCTATAGTGACACTTTTTTTACAACAAAAAGAGTCGGTAAAAGTGGAGTGGGTATAGATATATAGTGACTAAAAATGTATGTTTTTGTGTCACTAATTTTGAAAAGGTGTGGGTAAAATATTGCTCTATACCTACACTTTTTCATAAGTGTCACTAAAAGTAAAACATAGTGACACTTTTTTTGTGTCACTAAAAGCGTGTGTCACAAAATGACACTTTGCTTGTAGTGGTGTGTGTACATGGTAAAATTTTATTAAAACCTATGAAAATTTCAATTTTATATAAACTTTATATATTTTGAGAAATGCACAGGAATATGTGTAGAAATGATATATTTTTCATTATACATATTAAAATCTTGAAGAACCAACTACATCCACTGTTCTAAAATTTGGTCCTGACTAGCCAGTTCACCCAACTGAATCGGAAACCAGTTTGGTTAGGTACAAAAAAATGGGTTTTCATGACGAGTTTAGTGACAACTAAAGTTATGTTTTTTTCATTACATAAAACCCTCAAATTTTGTTATACATTTTGTTTTGTTTTAAATCAGAAGCATTTGAGTTTTGTGTCGACCCAAAATTTTAAGAGGTTTTTGGGTAGACTTAATCAAAATACATTTCAAGTATTATGATTTTTAGAAAATAAAAATTTGATCGAGTGACTTAACCGTAAAAATTTACAATAGAGTCCAAAGGTTAATGCATGTTGTTTTGCTTTTCGTTTTTCTTTTTGTGTCCCCCGAGAAAAATTTCATTAACTTGTTGCCAACAACATGGTCTTTAAATACCTGTCATGTTTGATGACCTAAACAACATTATGTATAATTCAACTTGAACTTTAAAATGATAATAAGCCATAATATTCACCATCAAACATCATCACTTTCTCCAATTTCTCTAACAAATTAAGGCTTATAAAATCAATGCATGGTTAATTATGTTCAACACATTAGTTCGAGCTAGTGAGGCTCAAGATCGACCTCGATATGTCATTCGTTGTGGTAGAAGTATGAGATGCGGTTAGAAAATACAAAAGAACAAAATTAAAGCACTTGGTTAAGTGTTTTGGATGAATAGATCTATACTTCTTTTAAACTTTAAAACATCATATGTAACCAACAATGATTTAAGTATATTGTATACTACTGATGCATTATTTAATTGTATTATATATATATATATATATATATATATATATATATATATATATATATATATATATATATATATATATATATATATATATATATATATATATAATTTCCACATGATTTATTAAATTTTCGTGTGATGCATCGACTTTCTGCGTGATGCATTAAGATTTTTACATTATGCATCACCTAATCCCATGACTATAAAATGGTTCCCTAGTTTTCCGATGCATGGGGTCTTGTATTTCTATATATGAAATGCACATGTTCGTTACGATAAAATGTTCAATTTCATGTAAAAGTGCAATACACACATGCTTAAAATTGGATTATGATTGATCATTATACATCATTTAAAGTTCATTAAAACAAAATAAATTATATTTAATGCAAAAGTGGAATATGTTCAAATGATGTAAATTGTCAATGCACTTCTGAAATAATATAATTGAAATTTTTTACATAAACATGTTTAAATTAATATTACAAAAGTGATATATATATATATATATATATATATATATATATATATATATATATATATATATATATATAGGGGTGGGTTCAATGGAAAACCATTATGCACGTGAAAGCTATGGAAACCTACGCATACCGTCCGATTTGGTGCATTTCATGAAAAACGCGGTGGCATGATCGTAAATAAGGCGATGCATCACGCGAGATTTTGATGCATCACGCGGGAAATTTGATGCATCACGCGGGAAATTTGATGCATCACGCGGGATTTTGATGCATCACGCGGGGAATTTGATGCATTTGTGGTGGTGCAGTGCGGTTTTCACAAGTTTTCAGGTGCATTGTGGTTTTCCATTGAACCTCCCTATATATATATATATATATATATATATATATATATATATATATATATATATTATGCACATTCACATATTCTCAGTGCATGAAATCAAAAATCACATAAATGCAAATTTATTTAAGTGTATGTGCACATCATTTTTAAGGAGTTAGGAGATGTGAATCTATGTAAAATTTACATATCATTTATATAATGTTATTGAAAATATGTTTATGAAAAAATAATTTAAAAATTCTTTTTAAAGTAATATCTCCTAGTGCGCTGCATAATGAGTGATACTCTCTCCAACTATATACATATAATTTAAATCTATAAATACTAATAAAAGAGTAAATATATTTATTTCACATGAAGTCACATGTAATTATCATGAATTGACCCATGACATTTATAGTTTTAAAAAAAATAAAATAATTTTTATTTAAACTATATCTACCTAAATCTAATATAATCTATTTTTATATTCAAATCAAATCAAATTCGATAAAATCTAATACTCTAATAACTTATTAATTATTATCTAATAAAAAATATAAAAAATAATTATTACTCATATATATCTAGAAATATTTAACAAGTTAATTAAGGTTGTGATAAATAATAATATCATTCTTAAATACTTTTGTTTTAAAAAATTAATATTTCCATCTTTACCTTTTGATTTATTATATTTATATAAACAACAATATATTAAAAGTATCTGCATAATTCGCAGGTGTGTGTGTTTCTATATCTGTATATGATCTTTTGAAAACATATTCCATTTCGTTAATGAAAATTTCTAAAATTTTCATCTTACTTTTCAAAAAAAAATTGAAAACTTGTTTACTTAACAACAATTTCTTAAATTTTCAGTTCACTATTTATAATATCACTTTTCATACTCTCTTTCTTACTTTTCTATTACCAAACATATATTTCTTTATAATACATTCTTTCTCTATCTTACTTTTCCATCAGTTACTCTATTTTTCTTATCTTATAATCATCAATCTTACTTTTCTTAAAACTAAAACTTTATCATCTAAACAAGTTTTCACATTTTATAGAAACCCTTATTTTTTTCTGAAAACTATAAATCGAAAACTGAAATTAATAAATGACTAGTTTACGTTAACTTAACGCAATATGTTTAAAAACTGAAATTGAAAAAAGAAAACTAAAACTTAATCATTTAATATTAATCAGAACTTGAAAACCAATAGATAGTTTTAGAAAAATAAAAATTTAGTTATCCTACTTATTAACCTTAAAAACTATCGGGCCACCACTCCTCCCTTACTCTCTCATTTCATTTCCAAACCTTAATTAAAAATTATCGGTCTCCCATCCCCCTCGTTCACTCTCTCTCAAGATTTGGAGCCACCGCCGCCACTGCCACCAACCGTCGTCGCCACGACCAATCGTCGTTGCCACGCTTATTTTTCTTCTCTTCTTCTTTATATTTCTCACGATTTGAAAGTTTGATGGTAAAAAAATAAAGAAGGTGGAAGATGAATTCAAGAAGCGATGAAGATTATTTATAAGATTTTAGATTTGGAATGAATATAATAGTCAGAGACATGCTCTTTTCTTAGAAAGAGTTTTGTATATGAATCACAAGATTTGAATAATTTTTTTGTTTAAATCTATATTTTTGGTGTTTTGTAAAGTTGCATACCAAGTTTGATGAAATATCTAAACAAAAATTTTTTTTCATATCTTCCATGATATTCTATGTAGAATGTGTGATTTTCTACATACAATACATTTTATTCTACATATTATACATGATATACCAAGTGTTTTTTGTTATATTGAAAGTTAAAAGTTGACAAATCTAGTAGATCCAAAAAAAAATTGTTCATTTGTAACAACCTAGCTTTTGACTTAACTTTATTTTCTGCTTTTGATTTAATAATGTAATTTTATAACATTATTTGTACTGTAATTTTAATTAAGTAATGAAAATATTTAAATAAGATAAATTAAATTAGTGATGATAAAATGAAGATAAATCTGAATTTAAATGAAAATCAGATGTGGAGGGACCAATTGTGTCAATATTTCAAAGTCTAGAAATATAAAGACTCTAAGTCTTTATTTCTTCATTTCTCATCATCTCTCAACCTTCAAAACTCTCTCACTCTCACTCTAAAAGCTTGCTGGAAATTAAAGATTTGGAAGAAGAATTCGTGAAATTAGTTTAAGATTTTCAAGAATCAGAAGAATATTAAGGTAATACAATTAATTCTAAGTTTTTATTTTTGTATTTTAAGAGTTTAAAATGCATCAAATTCGGATTTAAAATCTGTAGAAATTATGTTGCATGCTTGAAATATTGGTTAGAAATCATGTAATGAAACCCATAAATGATTTAGAAACAGAAATCGTAGCTTAAATCGTCCAAAAAGATCAAAAATCTGAGTTTTTATAAACTTTTGTGTTCTTGAGAAAATTTCAATATTTTGGACAAATCTGGACGATTTAATGTGTTAGAGAAAGGGAAAATAGTGTAGAAACACCCCAAAATTGATAATATAACGTTGGATTTAATTGCATGTTAGTATAATTGTCGATTGATGAATTTTTGATAAAACCCGTAAGTTGCGACTTGCATATCTGCAAGTGAACTCGGCGAGTTCATAGGGGAACTCGGCGAGTTCCCAAGAACAGCTTGAACATTCTTCAAAAATTCATATGTATCGGATCCGAATTCGGTTGGGACCCGAATTCGGATGAAAACCGAAATTAGATTTGGACCGAAATTAAATTAGAACCGATCTCGGATGGACCCGAATTCGGATGGGTCAACATAATTCGGTTGTGTCCGAAATCCGGTTCTCTATCCGAAGTTCGGATGTGAACTCGGCGAGTTCACCGAGTTTACTCGGCGAGTTCTCTAGTTCCTGTACATTTCGGATCTGATCCTAATTCGGATGATCCTTAGATCCGAATCCGGATGAGGGTTGGTCCGAATTTGTATATATATATTTTGATATTCTTTAAACACAAGAATCATTAATCCAAGATGGAAGAATAAAGAATTATCAGTCAGAATCAGATGAAAATAAGAATATAAAGACTTTAAAGCTAAAAGATTATGAAATTGACAATGATGTAATATTATTCTGGACAGGTTCAGATAAATTCTGAACAAAGAGTTAAAGAATTACAGAATTAAAGATTGAAAAGGCAAAGCCAGAGTTCAGAAAGATTAAAGATAAATCCTGGGATAACTCAGGTGGTGGATTATAAATCTGCTTGATAAAGACTACAGAAAACTGTGAGTTATAGATATTCAGTTTTGCATGCTAGACTTCCGATTGAGATATATTGTTGATGATAGATTATTTGACATTCATGAATGCTCAGCTGGATTGTGACCTGTGCACACCATGGTTCGGTGATGCCCTGTGGATCATGATAGCTAATTTGACTCATCATTTCACATGACATTGTACTTATAGTTCATTTCATATGTTATTGCTATCATGACTTTGATCACTATGCTTTCTTTATTGATCGCATCATTTGACATATTGATTCAGCTTAGAATAATTAGCTTTATCGGTCTATTGTTCTAGACCTAGCTATGTCACCAGTTCTATTGAACTTGGTATTGATATTCCGATGTTCCCCCATGAAGACCGCTGTTAGCTAGCCCAGCATGAGTGGATAGCTTCCACTAAAAGCGTGAGCGTGGGCTGAACATCATCCGATTCCCTGAGTTCTATGTCTCAATCATTGAGTGGCTGTAGCGGCAGTCCAGACATATCACGCTTTGACCCATGATCCGCTTGATTAATGCATGTAACCTGAAAATCTATATTCTCACTAAGCCTTGCTTACCAGTTGTTTTTTAATATTTTACAGGAAAAGATAAAGGAAAGTCACCTGCAGGACCTAGTTCTTAGGTCTTACAAGATCAAGATTGAAGTATTCTATAGACCACTACTCAACAAAACCTTCGGTACTGATTGGCAGAAGATACTTGTGGTGGTCTGGGTAGATTTGAATTGATCATATGATGACATGTATTAGATTAGATGGTACCCTTTATAAGTTTATATTGAAAATTGTAATCTGAACTAAAATTGTATTAAACTTATCCTAATGTTTGTACTTGTAATCTGAAATTCCGCAACTTAAATTACTCTATCTTAGTTATGATTGATATCGTGTTGCATAATGTGGGACCTAGACTCTGAGGACTGCCCCGTAAGGGAAGGTATTCACAGGATGGTATCAGAGCTCATAGTTTGAGTGAATCAAGTATTACGAGAGTAATACTTGGTCTCAAACTGAAGCAATACATATGTATCGATCATTTAGGTGGTTTGAACTGAGATAGGATGTACAGACTGTTAGGATGGGGAAAAAGGGTACATAGATCTAAGTCTATAAACTGATAGTTAAATGATTTTTAATTTTCAGTAAAGATGTCAGGATCAGGTGACATTCCCAACAACATGAACCCACAACAAATGTATGAAATGATGCAACAACTACTAGCTCAGCATTCTGAACAACAAAATAAGTATATGCAAGAACAGCTTCAGGCTAGAGATGAGGCCGAAGCAAAAAGACGCGCTGACAAAAAGAACAAAAGAAAAGATAAACAAATCCAGAACGATGAATCTGATTCTGATAACTCTACTCCGAATGCCCAAATTGAGCAGCCGAAAGGCTGTAAGTTCAAGGATTTTAAAGCTAGCGGTGCCCTTAACTTCGAGGGTACAGTCAATCCAATTCAAGCGATGGATTGGATAAGTCACACTGAAGAGATCTTCAGAATCTCTGATTGCTTGGAGTCAAAGAAAGTGAGTTATGCATCTGCTCTGTTCGTGGGTGCTGCCCGTGCCTGGTGGAAGACTCAGAGAAGTATTTATGGCGAGGAGGTCATCCAGACTCTTGAATGGGAACAGTTTCTTGAAATGTTCAACGCGAAGTATTGTCCTGCGGATCAACAAGACAAGATGGAAGTTCAACTGTTGCAGTTAACCCAAGGAACTAAGACTGTAGACGAGTACGAGCACGAATTCTCACGGCTCTGTGGATATTCTTCATATCAGGTAGCTACTGAAGAAAGAAAGATGAACCGATTTCGTGGAGGACTTAACCCGAAATATCGACACCCAATGAGCGCAATAAAGTACAATTCATATCTCGAAATGGTTGAAGCGGCAAGGCAGATTGAGAGAGGATATTTAGAGTACGGTGATCAACTCTATGCTCCATCAATGAACCCGACTTGTCCATCTCCCCCAAAGAAGCAAAGATTCGGCAGATTCTTTAAGCCCAACAAGTCTCAGTCCCAGCAACCCCAACAATATCAGCAATACAGTTCGCCACAGAAAGTCCAAGCTTATTCGCTTACAAATGAACCACGATTCTGCAAGAGATGCAGAAAATCGCATATGGGATTGTGTAATCCAGACGATGTCACGTGTTATGTGTGTAGCAGAATCGGCCATAGTAGAGAAGAGTGCCCCCAACGAGGTCTTGGTTGTGCTAAATGCGGAAAGCGTGGTCACTTCATGTATCAGTGCCACAGTGGACAACGAGGTCAATCACAATCATCAGCTGGAGGTTCTACAATGAAAAGCTCAGCTGCAACTCCAACTGTTAGGACCCGCGCCTTCCAAATAATGGCGGAGGAAGCGAAAGAAACCCTGGATGTGGTTACCGGTACGTTTTTATTAAACTCAATACCTGCACGTGTGTTATTCGACTCCGGTGCAAGCCGTTCATACATCTCGACTACTTTTGCGCAAAGATTATCTATGTTTCCTTCAAAGCTTCCTGTTATACTTGACATAGAGACAGCCAGTAATAATTACGTTATGGCTGATTCCGTTTATCGAAATTGCACATTACTCGTTAATCACGTTGTATTTAACCTCGATCTTATCCCGATACCGCTAAAAGAGTTCGACGTTATCATCGGCATGGATTGGTTAACGAACAACGAGGCTACTATTGTCTGCAACCGCCGAATCATCCGAATCAAGACTTCAGACGGCCGAGTGTTAGAGATTAAAGGCGACAAGCGTAAAGGTGCTCATTGTTTTATATCGGTTGAGAAAGCGCGTATATATCTTTCTAAGGGTCACGAATCTTATCTTTGTTATGTCTCGTCTGAATCCACCCCGGAAGCCAACAAGAAATCAGTGTATGATATTCCGATCGTCTGTGAGTTCCCAGACGTATTCCCTGATGACATTTCTGGAGTGCCACCGGAACGACAAGTTGAATTCGGGATCGACTTAGTTCCTGGTGCGGCTCCCATCGCTAAAGCTCCCTACAGACTTGCGCCTGCAGAAATGCAGGAAATGTCAAAGCAATTGCAAGATCTGTTAGAGAAGGGATTTATCCGACCGAGTTCATCTCCGTGGGGTGCACCTGTCTTGTTCGTAAAGAAGAAAGACGGAACTCTCCGAATGTGCATTGACTATCGTGAGTTGAACAAAGTCACTATTAAAAATAAATATCCTCTGCCCAGAATTGATGATCTATTTGATCAGCTACAAGGAGCCAGCTATTTTTCAAAAATCGATCTTCGTTCTGGGTATCATCAGCTAAAAGTTAAAGAGGAGGATATTCCAAAGACAGCCTTCCGAACAAGATATGGTCATTACGAATTTCTCGTAATGCCTTTCGGATTAACGAATGCACCAGCGGCGTTCATGGACCTCATGAATCGAGTGTGCAGACCAATGCTGGATAAGTCAGTTATCGTATTCACAGACGATATTCTGATTTACTCCAAAACGGAGGCTGATCATATTGTTCATCTACGTCAATTGCTAGAGTTATTGAGAAATGAAAGACTCTATGCAAAATTCTCAAAATGCGAGTTTTGGCTCAGACAGGTAAAATCTTACGTTGTCTCGAGTTATTTCTTAAAGCGTTCGTTGTTTCAAAATTTGAATTCTATTTTAATTTCTTTATTGATTCAATTCCTTGGCCATGTTGTATCTGGCGAAGGCATCTCTGTTGATCCATCCAAAGTCGAGGCCGTTCAAAAATGGCAAACGCCTCGCAATGCCTCCGAAATCAGAAGTTTCCTTGGATTGGCTGGTTACTACCGGCGATTCATTAAGGACTTTTCGAAGATTGCTGTGCCACTTACGATGCTAACACGAAAGAATACACCTTTCGTATGGGCTGATAAACAGCAAGAGGCCTTTGAAACTCTGAAGCAGAAACTCATTCAAGCGCCAATCCTAGCCTTACCAGAAGGCAATGATGACTTCGTTGTTTATAGCGATGCATCTGGTACTGGTTTAGGTTGTGTCCTCATGCAAAGGGGAAAAGTCATTGCCTACGCTTCAAGGCAATTGAAGGATTATGAGAAAAGTGCACCAACTCATGATCTTGAGTTGGCTGCCGTTACTTTTGCATTAAAAATTTGGCGGCATTATCTCTATGGGACTCGGTGTCAGCTATACACCGACCATAAAAGCCTCAAACATCTTTTTACTCAAAAGGATCTAAACATGAAACAGCGTCGGTCCTTGGAGCTTATCAAGGACTATGATTGCGAGATCCTATATCATCCCGG
>JAANYP010008702.1:0-94335 GCA_020465985.1 Centrapalus pauciflorus
TCATCCATTGGAGCACTGATGTCGATCAGACGAAAACCAGTTTCACCAGGGAGAAAGATCATTCGACGTGACCTCGACGTCATAAAATAAGGTTCAGAAATCAGATGGTTCCAACGTGTTGATATAAACACTCAATATACGTAAATAATCAATACTAAAGATATAAAAAAATTTAAAAAGGTAATTTTTTTGGATTTTCGGATATCAGATTATCCAAATATCCGAAAATCTGGAATTTTACTATCCGAATCCGAAATTTCGGATATCCGAAAATCCAGATATCCGAAATTTTGGATTTTATTTCGGATGCTCAGATTCAGATTTTTATGATACCCCTTACCCCTAATGGTTTGGTTCTACAATTTTGAAAAACCAATTTTTTTTCTATTTGATTTTGGTTTTAATACAAAAAAAAAAAAAAAAAAAAAAACTTGAACCGAGCCGTTATACATATTTATATATGATTATTCTATATATTCCTTATGTGGAATACATATCTTTATTAATTTTATTTCATAATATATATAACTAACATAGCTTAAAATTAATATTTATTAATGGAATATTTATTTATTATATATAATATAACTAACATAACTTATCTTTACTGTTTTGGGTAAATTAATAATTTCAAATTTTCTATCTCACTTTAAGAAAAAAAATGAAAACTTATTTACTTAACAACAGTTTTATGAATTTTTATTTCACTTTTTAAAATACCACTTTTTATACTCTCTCTTATTTTTCTATTACCTATCCTATATATATTTTAATGTTCTCTTTCTCTCTTACTAATCTATCACCTATTCTGTTATTCTTATTTTATAATCACCCATCTTATTTTTCTTAAAACTAAATTTCATCATCTATACAAATTTTCTCTTTTTATAAAATCTTTGTTAAATTTTTTCCCCTGAAAACTATAATTTGAAAACTGAAATTAGAAAAACTCAAGTTTCGAGATATATCCATTCCTTTCCTTATAATATTGTACGTGTTGATAATAATATAGATATAGTCATGCATGTAATTTTGAATGATGATAAGGTAAAGTAAAATATATATAGGACAGTTATTAGATTAAAGGAAATAATAAAATTGAAAACCTATATAATAATACTAAAATTTCAAAATAAACATCAAATCTGATTTTTCTTTTTGAAAAAAATTCGTGTCCATTTAAAAATTATATATTCTGTAATAAAATCTTAGATTGATGTATTTTTAGTTTTATAAATGGAATTTCGGTTTTTTCTCAAGATCCATGCCATATAATATTGTGTTGATAATAATTCAGATATAGCCATGCATTTTTAATAAAAACAAATAAGGAAACCAACATATATTTATTATATCATAATAACTAGTTTATGAACCCACATATTACGTGGATAATTTTTAATAAATATTTTGTTACATAAAATATATGTAAACCTAAAATCAAATAAGATAACTATTAATTCCTATAAAACATTACAAGAAAGTAGATTTATTATCATATATATTATTTATCTATTTTTCTAAAATAGACTAGAATAGTATTTGACTTTATAGATAAATTATATTTTTTTAATATTTTTTAAGGTTTAGATTTAGATTAACTAAAAATTAACACATATAAAAAATATCAATTAAATAAGGATGACAAATAAGACTATTGGATAGTGTTAAATAGTGGATAGAGTTAATTATTTATTAATGTGTGTATATACTAAAACTAATAAATTACGATTATCTTTTATTTTATTTTAAAAATATTAAAATGTGTTTATCTTTTTAGATGAAATATGGTAATTTCATGTGACAATTTGACATTTTTCCTTTTTTGACGTTCTTGAGTGATATTGTATTTTTTCACTTGAAATATACATTTATTTATTTTAATATCTTATTTTAATATTTATATGTTTTTAATTGATAATCATTTAGTATCTATAGTTTAAAAAATAATAATGTGTATTTATCTTTTTAAAAATTATGAATTCTATTTATCTTCATTTTTTATATAAATTGTATTTATATTACGCGGATATTTTAACATATATAAAATATAATAAATTAAAAGGTAAAGATATAAGTATTATTATTTTTAAACAAAACTATATATATATATATATATATATATATATATATATATATATATATATATATATATATATATATATATATATATATATATATATATATATATATATGTGTGTGTGTGTGTGTGTGTGTGAATAGTAATTATTTGTTTATATTTTTTAAACTTTTATTATATTATATTATAATTAATAAGTTAGTAGAGTATTAGATTTTGTTTGATTTGATTTGAATTTAAAAGTAGATTATATTAAATTTGGATATAATTCAAATAAATTTCTATATTATAATTAAAACCCATAAATGCCATGTATCGATTCATAGTGATGACACGTGACTTCACAAGAAAAGAGTAAAGTTACTCTTTTATGAGTATTTATTATAGATATATAGATTAACTAGATTATTAAGTGTACTATTTATATCAATTCATATTTTTCATTCAGATTTTTTAGAATTGATAAAAAGAATTGATAATTTCGTATAATTGTTACTAATAAGTAATAATAATAGAAAATTCTATAAATTAGTTTAAAATTTAAAATCAATACTTTTGTTGAATATTATGAATGAAAACATATGAAATATATGAAGGAATAATTGTATCTAATTTGTCAACATTTTATACTTAATATGATTTAACTAAAAAGTTATGTTATATTAATAATAAATATTTGTTTTAAGATATAAATTATACAAAATTATTACAATTATTATATGCATGTTTCGAATTTTAAAGACAATATATATGTTTTAGTTATTAGCAACCTATTGGTTAATTGCTTATATATAATAAATTGAAGTGATTAATGTAAGGAAATAAATTAGGAAAGAAAGATAAAAGGTTATTTGTATATTTTTTTAATTATTGATTTTAATTAGGAAAGAAAGATATAATGACATAGGTATAATTATTGATTTTAATTAAGGGTATAAGAGACATTTCATAAATAATTATGAGTTGTCATTAATCTGGACCATTGATTTCTTTCCATCCAATGCTCCAGAAACTTCAAGTGGTTTTCTTATTTTATATAGTATAGATAGATTAGGCTACTTTAAAAGATTAAATACGAAAACAAACCAAAAATAAGTTTAATATCCAAAAGAAAAAAGAAAAAAGTTTAATATCCAAACCAACCAACCTTGAAAATCATCGCTAATTACGACATAACTAGTTGAATACCCGTACGTTGCTTGGGTGATATGCGTCAAAACTAATACTTTTAATTAAACAATGACACAATAAAAGATATATTTTATTTAGAAAAACTATATATTATTTACGAATGGAAAATTACTTATCTTAATCATGAATATTAATTATCACACACAATTATATTTAAGATCTATACATATCTAGTTTAATGTATCTGCGTTAATTGGGTGACTAATTTTTAATTAAAAATATTGTATTAGATATAAGAAAACATAAACTAATTATTATTTATGATGAAAACTCACTATTTTCCCATCAACTAACATGATAAAATGCAAACTCGTTATCTTAATAAAATCATTTTGACATCTTACAGACTGATTTGCTAAAATCCTTTTCAAAATGGTGGGCGTGCTTGGTGTTTGATTTAGTCCTTGCAGTTAAACATGTTTTATCCCAAGTGACACAAATGCATGCTAGACAGATTAGGTTTTTAACTTATTATTACCGTTTTAGTAATTATAAGATATGGAGATTCAAATTTCTTAATTGTTTAACTGTTTTAGTATTCTAAATGCTTTCATCGTTGTAGCAAAAGTTGATATTTAATAATTTGTAAATAAATTTAATATGAAAATGATTTAAACACCTGAATTTCTTTATAATTTAGGACTTTGCTAGAAGCTTCAATTTGGTATTTGTTTTCCATGTCTTAATAATCCATTGATTTATCATTCTTTTCATCAGTTACGAGTATAATATCCTACAATATTATAATGAACTTAAACAATCTTGTTAAAAAAAATAAGTTGAGAAATGAATAGAAAAACTTAAAATCATATCTAGATTGACATCATACTTCGTGTTTATGTTATTTATTGTTTTGTCCCTACAAAACATATAGAAGTTTTTAATTTTATGAAAAAAATTTGACATTCGTCACACATTTGTTATGGCTAATTTCTACTGAAATATAAATAGAAACACTTCTGATTGTAAAAATGAAGATTCATCTAGAGTTTACCATTGAAAACTGTTATAGCTAATTTCGTTTGATGGATTGACAATTTTTCTTTGGGAAAACTGCATAAAATAGCAACCTACTGTACATAAAGTTTTTATTACAGCAACCTACCAAAAATTTCGTCTAAAATAGCATCCTACCATCTTACCTTCTTTTATTAAAACATTGAACTCTAGAAAATCATTCCATAATAGCAACCGTTGATGACTGGGTGTGGTTGGGTGCTGACTAGGCATCCACGTAAGCTGCCATGTCAGCACCGGGTTTGCGCAAAATAGCAATGTACTCGTAAAATAGCAACGTACTGCGTAAAAAGCAATGTACTCCTAAAATTGCAAGATATCACAAAATAGCAATGTATTAATTTTATATATTTTTAACCAAAGACCGAAAATATTTTAATCCTAAATATTTTTATAATCTTAAACTTAAATTTAATTTAATTAACCAAAAAATGTTTGTAAATTTTTTTTCAATCGGTAAAAAATTAAAAATTCAATGTGTTCATCATTTTTTTGTTCGATGTATAAAACCAATTTATTTTCTTTTTTTCATTCGAATATATAGAAAACTGAAATATTTTGTCATTTGTAATTTTAATTTTTTGAAACGGAAAAAACAACCATCCATTAGAATTTTAAACTTTTTTAAACGGGAAAAATCAATGAACATCATGATTTTAATTTGTTCAAACGAAAAAAAAGAACCATTTATATAAAATAATGATGCATTATATTGGTTTTCAATTTTTTTCGGATGTAAAAAACGACGGAAATTTCGTTTTGTAATTATTTCGAACGGAGAAAGATGATCAACCGATCAAAATTTTAATTTTTCCTATAAAAAATGACGTTGTTCGTATAATATTTAAGACTAAAAATATATAAAATTAATACATTGCTATTTTATGATATGTTGCTATTTTAGGAGTACGTTGCTATTTTATGATATGTTGCTATTTTAGCGGTACGTTGCTATTTTGCGCAAACCCGGTGCTGACATGGCAGCTTACGTGGATGCCTAGTCAGCACCCAACCACACCCAGTCATCAACGGTTGCTATTATGGAATAATTTTTTTAGAGTTCAATGCTTTAATAAAAAAAGTTAAAATGGTATGCTATTTTGGACGAATTATTTGGTAGGTCGCTGTAATAAAAACTTATGTACAGTAAGTTGCTATTTTATGCAGTTTTCCCTTTTTCTTTCGATTGGAAAGCAAGATGACTAATAAGTGAACATTGAGCATAATCCTTATTTTTTCTGATTTTTTAAGCTAAAAATATAAATAACCATTATCTTATATCTTCTACATTATCTATTAATTTTCAGCATCTATTATATTAAATAATATAATATATACCTTTATATTACTATTTCGTAGATATTTCATTCACTTTTCTACCATCGATATTTGATTGAAAATTTTAAATTTTTTTCCTGCATGGATAGAAAGGTTTATTTGCATTTTAAACATGTATTTCTATATTTTTCAGCAGGATTTATGTTTAATCTTTTCTGCAATGGTTATTAATTGGTAGGTTTATATCTGTATTTTTTCAGTGGTGATTATGTTTTAGTTTTTTCTAGGGTTAATATTGAAAAAACCCTACGAACTTTCATTAATTTATCGATTAAGTCATTGTACTTTTTTTACGAGTGTTTAAGTCCCTGGACAATTTTTGTTTTATTCAAAACTATATATTTGACCTGTTTAGCAGGTCACTAACATAGTGACCTAAACAAAAAAAAGAAAGTCCAGTGACTTAATCGTGAAAATTGAAAATGAAAGTTGGTTTTTTCGATAATAAACTATTCGAAAAACTAACTGTTTTACCTTTTAAGAAGGTAGCAGTTTAAAAATATATAGTTTTGAATAAGACAAATTTGTTTAGGGACTTAAACACTCGGAAAAAAAGTTCAGTGACTTAATCGATAATTACATGAAAGTCCGTGGGGTTTTTTCGATATTAACCTTTTTTTCTACATGGCTTTATTAATCGATAGATTTTTTTCTTGCGTTTTACAGATTTATTTTTGTATTTTTTTATCATTAATTATTTTTATTTTGTTAATTACGAACCGACAAGATCCAACTTTTTCTGTAAAACTGCTTAATTGGAATTATGAACTTTACATTGATTATTTATGCATTTTTCGGCGCTTATTTTAATACTTTATTTGATGTTATAAAATTACTTATTTAGATTTGTTTTAATATTTGTAATATTAGCCAACAACCTTATTATTCTGTTTTTTTTGTTAGGAATTTAACTACAAATATTAATATTTCCAGGAAAAAATTCGATACATATCAAGAACTGTTGTTCTATGAAAGTTTGTTGATATAATATTTCAATGTTTGTTAGATATATTATCTCAATGTAATTTTCAGTTTTTGTTTTGTTTTTCTTTTTTTATTTTTTCCAACTATATATTGGGATCTTATCCGATATTTTTTTATATCTCAGTTTAGAATGACAACATATTTTCTCTTTGCTCTGTCAGCAATAAATGTATATATTTATTTAATTCAAAAAAATTCTAAATTTCTAACACGACCCTACAGAAAATAATATTTACTTTTTGAAAAAAAAAAGGGGCTCCACTGACCAGTCCCACAACCAACGTGGAGAAGGTAAATCACTAACCCATGATTATAGGAGATGTGCAATATTTATAACTGAAAAGTAAAATATTTAAATATTTAATTTATTGAAACGTTTTAGAATTGAACAAAAAAACAATAATTTATTGTAAACTTTTAATGATATACTAACTTATAATATTTAAATAGAACATAAAATATTATATTCGATAATATTAATATCAAACTATATATTTAAACAAACGTTGAAATTAGCTAATTGAAAATCAAAACTCGTGAAACAAATAAATGATTTGTTTTGCTTATAAACTATACATTTGTTCACAATAGGAGCCGAACCTCAACTTTAGGATCACCCTTTACATTTTAAATGATTAATATTAAAAGTTCACTCAATTACAACGATCGAGATGATGACATGTCATTTTTTTCTCTACTCCGTCGGCAATATATTTATATAATTTTTTAAGTCTTTTAATTTTGACGATCGTCGTCGTCGTCGTTAATATTTTGAAAATGAAATTAAGCTTAATAAACTAATAAATTTAAATAGAAAAAAATAAAAACTTAGTACGTAATGTTCCTTTTTTTTACATTTTCCAGTGCCCATTGTTCCTATATCCCCCTTTGAAATCCTTACTCCATCATCGACTCCGCTCTCCACAACACCACCACCGTCGTCAATGCCCTGAACTTTCAGATTTGAGTTTTTAATCTCAATTTAGAGTATTATTCATGGACTTTCACATCTATCTAAACTCATATCTTGTTCTTCACATCGATAAATTCCATCTCAATCAACACCTACAACTGAATCAGAATAAAAGGTCGGGTTTTAGAGAGGAAAAATATTAGACCAAGAAATACATAAACACAAATAATTGCAACAAAGATAACACCGATTGGTAGAAAAAGTAAAAGTGTCGATAGTAATACCTCTCTTTAAAGCAATTTAACTTGAAATAATGGATAAGCCTAGACAACTATCTCTACAGATGGTAACACAACTTGAATAACCTATCATGTCATTGTAAGAAGATGGCTCTGTTCATGTGAACATGTTAGGAACATGTATGAATACAGAATACTATAAACAATAGATTTATTCCAAACATAATTTTATCTGGAAGGATACTACTATATTAACTTACTTTGTTTAAGATACTACAAAATTAAATTGTGAGGAAGATAGTTCTACCTATCCCTCTTTACCATCACTATACTTGATGAGTGTAACATTATCTTTGTCATCAAATTTGGGAACTTTACTTACAGTTATACTTCATGTATAACAGTTTGCGCCTTGTGTCTTTCATTGTGTCTGATCGAACATCCTGATGTTGTTGTTGAGGAACATCACCTAATCTTTTATAATCCTTCCCCACTCCTTTATAATCCTTACTTCTGAATCTTCATTGGAGCATAAAATCTACCAGCATGATGTTGTTGTCGCCTTGATGTCACGTGTTACAATGTCTTAACCGTTATGCACCTCGACCATTGAAAAATATTTTTGTATGTGAAGAATAGGATTCCAATTACTACAATACGTATCTATAACTGCATATAATTCGTGTAATTGATCAAGCCGCCTCGATATCACCTGTTGCAATGTAAGCATCTCATCCATTGAACAATACTGTTGCATATGAATTATAGGATTCCAATTAACATGTTAACAGAAAAAAAAATACAATTTGACGCCAAACGCATACATTTTGAATAATATTTACATTAATTTTATATATAATGTTGAAACAACAAAGCAACATACTGAAGTGCCATATGAACAAAAAATAATAGAAACAGAGTCTTAATAATAAAATTTGTTCATCTTTGATAGAAGCAGACCTTTACATGGAGAGAAATAGCAAAACATCATCAACCATAAACATACATCGACCCATTTTTTCTAAAACAAAAATTAGAATCAAGATATATTAGATAAATAACAAAAATGATAGCAAAAATGAGATTAAAAATACCAAATTCCCAATATAACTGTGATTACCTCAACAAAAACACAAAAAAGCAAGTCTAAGTATGTCCGATCAAAGAAATGCATTGAGAAATTTTTTTAGGCACATTCAAGTATTAAATAAATCATAAATGCTTACAAATCCTTCCTTTGATTTAATTCCAAGATGGGAAATCAAAGCAGGAAAACGTGGAATAGATTGATTGCAAAATATTACTTAAAAAAATTAGCATTTAAGTAAAAATCACAATAAAGGTCGTTGAATCCACTCTTTACCTGATAGAGCTTTGAATCTTGATGTAAACATGGCGCTTCCATTTGATGGTTTGTAAACCTTGTGTGACATAGCTAGACAAGTAAGTGATCAGTTTTGCACAAATAAACAATCAAAATTGCATATTAGTAAATGATGAGACACGTACCAAAAGTGTAAACTTTACATACCAATTTTAGTTATGCAAGTAATTAAGGGTAAATGCATGAAAAGTATGGAGTTGATTCCTTGAAGTTTCAATAGATTGCTTCAATATTGAACCAATACATGGATAAGATCCACCAAACTCAATGTTATGAAACCATATTTGAGCGTTATGAAGTATCAATACTTTCAACATATCGGATTGACTCGATTCTATAGTAAAAGACACAATCAGGAAGACACACGAAAAAACATGATCAGAAAAATATCTTGATTGAAACGCTAACCCTGTTTTTATGTTTTCATCATAGTATGGAAGTAAACACTTTATATTTTCATCAAACACCATAAACACCCGGAAAAAAACCTAGATCGAAGAATATTCAAAGCCTGATTTTAGGGTTTATGTAAGATCTTAGAATATGCACACCCAAATAACATAAACAGGTATACATACCTGCAAGTCAACAGGAAAAAGAGTGTGTTCTCGAGTTCTCACAGGAATTTATTTGTTGGTGAAGAATTGATCATCGCAGCTGGTTTTTCTTTTATGCAAACCGAACGGAGAATATAGGATTCAGACGATGGAGAAGCAACATATATATGAATCGATTTCATAAGTTGATTTCAGTGGATCTCTTCTAGATGCAGAATCAATACATCAAGTAGAACCCGTTTAAATCCAAATCGTCGTGAAGCCAAAATTTTGGATGGAGAAGCAACTCTTGAAATCAAAATATAAAAGCGAAGCAAGAGATGAGTGATTCGAGAATTGCATAAGGTGTGAAGCGCATATCAACAGGACCATTTACTAAGGCAAATGTTATAATCTATATCTATATATTATAATAAAAGACAACATTGCAACGCCACATGTCATTCTATAAATGTATTTATTTTTCATTTTCCCGCTCTTTTTCCATATATAGAACCATTCAATAATAAATTTTATTTATTAAAAAGTATACAAATAATCTTTTATCTTTCCTTCCTAATTTATTTCCTAAAACTAATTACTTCAATTCATTATATTAAAAACAATTAAATTAATAGATTACTAATGAGTAAAATTCTAAAATTCTAAAACATATATATTGTCTTTAAATTTGAAACATGCATATTATAATTATATTTATTTTGTATAATTAATATCTGAAAATAAATATTTATTTATTAATATAACATAAATTTTTTTAATTAATTATATTAAATATAAAATGTTGACAAATTAGATATATATAACCAATTTTAAATTTATTTTTTTATTAATTCTAAAAAAGTGTGAATATAAAATGAATTGTAAAATTATAATAATCTTCCTATAAATAGTACACTTAATAATTTAATATTTATATCAAAAAATAAAAATATTATGTAAAGTTTATCACCAAATTATTATAAATTGTTCTATTAATTTTATATGATAAAAGTTTCAAACATCGTTTTATTTTAAATATTTATTTATAACCTATAAATAGTATTAAAATAGTATATAACTATATATATACTCAATTCTCGTGGCTTCACGTCATCATCATGAATTAACAGATTTTATTTTTAATTTATAAAAATCACTAATGATATTTAAATTATATCTATCCAAATCTAATATAATTTATTTTTAATATCGTATCAAATCAAATTCTATAAAATCTAAGACTCTGATAACTTTTAATTATAATATATTAAAAGTTTAAAAAAAATATTAAAAAATAATTACTATCCATTATATTTAGAAATATGAAAAATTAATAGTTCATGATAGATAATAATGTCATTATCGTGTACTCTTGTTTAAAAAAATAATTATATATTTACCTTTTAGTTTATCATATTTTACATAAACAACAAAATATTAAAAGTATCCGCGTAATACGCGGGTAAATAAACTAGTTCAAATCTAAAATAATTGTCCAGCGCCTTATATGCCATTTTTCTCGGTTTCATCAGTCTATCCATTTTTATTCTGAGTGTTTGTTAGCAAAAGATCACGAGCAATAAATTAGTTTTAATCCTATTATTTTTGAATTTTATTGGCTATGATTGAGCCATGTCATCAAAGTTCCAATTAAATCTTAATTTCTAGGGATGAGATGGTTTTCTCTATTGATCTAAGGCTGGAATGAATATATATAATTTTATTTTATCCACGTAGAAGTTCAAGATAAATAGCAGTTTGAATCATGTTGTGATGTAGCCTTAAAAATCTGAATTATAGTCAATCATATCTTGCCAAATAAGACTTAAAAATATGAATTTCTACCAATTATACTACGCCACGTGAGCAGTTTTCTCTCTGCTATGTCGGCAATATATATATATATATATATATATATATATATATATATATATATATATATATATATATATATATATATATATATATAGAGAGAGAGAGAGAGGGGGTTCAATGGAAAACCACAATGCACCTGAAAACTTGTGAAAACCGCACTGCACCACTACAAATGCATCAAATTCCCCGCGTGATGCATCATATTTCCTGCGTGATGCATCAATTTCCCGCGTGATGCATCACCTTATTTACGATCATGCCACCGTGTTTTTCATGAAATGCACCCAATCGGACGGTATGCGTAGTTTTCATAGTTTTCAGGTGCATAGTGGTTTTCCATTGAACTCACTCATATATATATATATATATATATATATATATATATATATATATATATATATATATATATATATATATATATATATATATATATATATATATATATATATATATATATATATATATATATATAATTCCACAAAAGGCTAATTATTGAATTCTTTTACCTGTGTGCCACGCAAATCAAGCAATCCGTTAAACCAGTAATAAATTAATCTCGTGAAGTTAAAAGATTTATCATCACAAAAGAATTAGTTTTACTACTTAATTGGAAAAAATAAAATAAAAAGAAAGGTTGGTTGCGTTTAGTTAACGAAAACTAATCATTTTTCAATTTCAGTTTTCAAGTTATAGTTTATTAGGATAAAAACAATGGTCTCTATGAAAAGTGAAAACTTGTTTAAATGATTAAGTTTTAGTTTTACGAAAAATAAGATGAGTGATTATAAAATAAAAAAAATAAAATAGGTGATAGATTAGTAAGAGAGAGAAAGAAAATATTATAAATAAATATAATGTAGGTACTACAAAAGTAAGAAAGAAACTATGAAAAGTGGTATTTTAAAAAGTGAAATGAAAATTTATGAAATTATTGATAAATAAACAAGTTTTCATTTTATTTTTTTTTGAAAAGTGAGATGAAAATTTTAGAAATTTTCAGGAACTAAACGCACACTTTTTTAACATAATTTTTTGGGATAATTACAAAAATAACCAAAATATAAACCCACTTTTCAAATTTTAACAAAAAAACTCACTTAACCAAAATACTCATCATTTACGTTACCACATTTACGTTTTTTTTAACGGCAAATTATTCTACTCCTATTCCTAAACTACTCATTTACTCCAAGACTTATTTTCTCCACCTAAATTTCAACTTGCCTCCAACGGGAGTAGTTACCGTGACCTCTCACTTACATATAACATATCCACCCTCTTACCAAAATACTCACCATTTACCATTTACGTTACCACGTTACGTGACTCATACCTTTTAATAATTTTCAATGTATTACGTTACAAAAGGTAAAAAGTGACGTAAAGTACATTACCTTTACGTTACCAAATCTATTCTTGAAAATGAGCACAATGAGATTTGGTGACGTAATGTAAGAGTATTTTACGTGATAATTCACATTTTGTAACGAAATGCTTTAAAAAGTACAAGTATGTAAATATTGATCGTCACGTAAACGTGATAACGAAAATGTTAGGTATTTTGATAATCTGACCTTTTTTTGTAAATCTTGATAAATGTGTTGTTTTCTTTTCTTTTTCTTTTTTGGTATTTTTATAATTACCCCTTATAATAAATACCTAAGATAAGATTAAAATGAACTAATAATAATAATTAACAAGAAAACCAATTTTAAAATATGGTGTACATACAATCTATCCACTCGAATGAAAGAAATACAAAGTGTGAGAAGTTTCTTCTTTGTTCTTGTTCTTGTCCCCACAATGACAAATGAAGATTCCAACTATCACTATATCCAACAGATCATGACAATGCCTTCCTATCCGACCGCTGACACTGTGTCATTTTCCACGTGGATGCCTTACAATCAACACCAACATCGTTTACTTTCTCATCCAACGGCTCCGATTTCACGTCCGTACCACACTGTTGCAGCTGCAGCGTACACTGCTGGTCCGCCGCTCTACCGTCGCTTCCTTCTCTCGTCCGCTTCACACCGATCCGTATACCGAATAATCTCGGGCTAATATCTTCCTCAGGTTCTGATGATCCTCGGTGAGTACGGCTATCACCACCAGTGCTGTCGTCGTCGTCGCCGCCGCCGCACTCTTCCGATAAACGCTTTAACGGCAAGAGATCCAGAGGTTTCATGGTTGTTATCTCGGCAGCAGCCGTCTGTGAACTGTTCCTTTCCGATGGGTTATTGGTTGCGTAATTTGACATCATCACGTATATTGTGTTGCATAGATTCTTCATCTGACTCAGTTCTTTGTTTAGCTGAACGTTTTCCCTCCGCAACCTCTCGTTTTCTCCGATGAGTTCGGCGTTAGTTCCGCCACAAGCGGCGGTGTCTCGAGATAAATTAGTTGTAGCGCCTCGAGATGAGTTCGACGACAGTACTTGTTCTTCGGCGGAATTGGTCGGAGAGACCGTTTTATGCTGAGCAGGTGATAACGACGCCACTGTTACCACCGGAGTAGCTTGTGCCGGTGCTGGTGTAGCCGATACGATCTTTCGACGTTGAATGTCACATAACAAACGTTTTTCTCCTTTTCTAAAGCAATCGTTTGAGAACTCCCATCGATCGGGTACAACTTTCCTGAATCCCTATGAGCATATTTGAAAATTAAGAAAATGATTTCATCAAACTATTTGATCGTAAATTTATAAATCAATTAAGCAAACTAGATTGTTTTATATCAAACTTACATAGGTATTCAACTGGCGGACAAAGCTTGAGAAATTATTGTGCTTAAAGTATTTCGGAAGCAAATCCTGAGCAAATTCGGTAGGATTCCAAACGATGAAGCTAGATCCATCTTCGTTCCAAGATATTACATCATCGATCGTTTTATCATCCACAAGCTGGTAAGTTTTCGTTAAAAATGGTGTCGGTAGAGATCTAGAAGAAGAAGATGTATCTGCGGCCGTCGACACTCCACCGCTCCGCTCCACCGGCGGAGGAGCCATTTCCTCCTCAAAACCAGCTTCACCACCATACCAGAACAAAACACATCCAAATTCAACAAACAAACATCTAAATTCCAACAAAAAAAATTGATTAAAACGTACCGATTAACAAGCGATTCTTTGAATGTACGTATAATGGATCTATCTGATTGGAAATAATGGAGATCTGCAGCACCAGAGATTAGGTTTGAGGATTCTAGAAAGTTCGTGTTGAGGAAATAGGATCAAGGCCGAGAAAGGGGATAGAAAGTTGAGGAAAAGAAAAGGAAAAAATTGTTACATTTGACAAAAGAAAAGGGAAAAAAAAGTGCGTGAAGAAAGAACCAGAAGGTACGTCAAAGTAAATGCATTTTCGAGAAGCTTCTTTTTCTCCATTGGTTTTTAGTACGTGTCAACTGATGATAGGGTATCATTTATTTTTATAGATTTGTTACGTCCACAAATATGATCCAATTGCTTCGTTTGCAAAAATTTATCTCTACAAAAACAATATATAAATTTTATGAATTTATGGATTAAGTTATTATATTTTATAAAATATTTAAGATTTTAAAATTTTTTTTGTCTTATCCAAAATAAGAATTAATATTAAAAGTAATATACAGACTTTTTTGGATTTATTGATTAAATCATTAGACTTTTTTCTAGTATTTAAACGTCTGGATAATTTTTGTCTTGTTTAAAATATATATTTGACTTGTTTAGTAGATTTTTAGTCGGTAAACAATACAGTGATTTAAACAATAAAAAAAAAAAAGTCTGGTAACTTAATTGCAAAAATTAAGAAAAATAGATTTTTTAGTATTAAACCATTTGATTAACTATTTTTTATTGATTAAACAGGGTAGTAACTCAAAATTATATAGTTTTCAATAAAATAAAAATTGTTCAAAAACTTAGACAAAAAAAATTCAGTGACTAAATCGATAAATTCATGAAAGTTCGTAGGTTTTATCAATATTAATATTCAAAACTATATATTTTTTACTTACTATCGGTAAACAATTAGTTTATCGGATGGTTTCGTATTCTAAAAATGGAGAATTTCATATATATCCTTATAAATTTTAAATATTATTCATATATCCTTGCAAACTTCCTTATTACATATATATAGACCTGGCAATTTGGTACACGACGCGTATACGACACGAGTTTTCCGTATATGGGTTTTAAAAATTCGTGTTTCGTGTAATTTCGTGTCAACACGAATTTAAAATTCGTGTTTCGTGTCTTATACAGGTAAATCACGAATTTACCCGTATAAACACGTGTAAGACACGTATAAATTTCGTGTTACACGATGACACGTATAAGACACGCATAATGCAAGGATAAACACGTATATACTAGGTTTTAAAAAATCTAAAAACATTGGGCCCTCACTTATTTTGAAAATGTTTGGATATTATATAAAATTCGTGTTTTCGTGTGACACGTGTTTTATGGTGTCGTGTCACGTGTCACACGATTTTTTACGTGTCGTGTTCGTGTTTCAGATCGCGACACGTTTTATAATTCGTTTCATGTTCGTGTTTTATAAATTCGTGTCTGACACGCGACACGACACGAATACACGTATTGTCAGATCTACATATATATCCTTCTAAACCTTTAAATCTCACATATATATCCAAATGACTATTTTAAATTTAGTCAACATCATTTTGAAAAATATAAATTATTATTTCTTAATTAATTTATTAATGAATTAAATTAGAAAATGATATTTCTTTATTTTCTTTATTTATTTTTGTTGGGATTTAATATAGTAGTTTAGGTATTCAAAAAAAAATTTTAATGATAAAATAAGTTGAAAATAGTCATTTGTATTATAGGTGAGATTTAAAAATTTAGAAAGATATATATGTAATAAGGAATTTTCCAATGATATATGCGTAATATTTAAAGTTTACAATGATAGATTCAAGATCAATGGGGTACCGGGAAACCATTTATAGCCAATCTTTTATCACTGAAATCATTAAATAAAATATAAATTTTGCTTAAAATTCCTTCCCATTAATATTGTTGGGGTAAATTGGTATTGAAAATTTTAAATTTGAATCGAAGATTCTGTGCATCCCATGAAAATCTCAATTTAGTTAGTATCATTCATTACACACATACTGAACATGTGCAACGATGACACACTATAAATCTTGGTTTATCACCAAATTGGAACTCATTGACTACACACCATAAATCACGATTGAACATGTTCAATATCGTCAATATTGGTTTATCACCAAAAGAGTTAACAACGATTAAAAACACAATAAACTCCGATTGCACATGTCCAATAACGTGTATATGAAATTGAACATGGCTTGATGAAAATAATAAATACATTTATTTGACACATTCGGTTGAACATGTTCAATAAAACCCATTGTCGAATCCGATTGAATATGTTTACTAAAACCCATTGTCGAATCCGATTGAACATGTTCACTAAAACCCATTTTGAAATTTTTTAAAGATATTGTTATTATAAATTCATTAGTTGTCATCTATTAATTAAGATAAACTTAATTGACTATATTACCCTTTTTTACTTATAACCAAACACGGGTGGACTCTCATTCACCAGTCTAACATTGTACCCCATTGATCCCGACCCTACAATGATATATATGAAATTCTCCCAAAAAACCTCAACTTTCTTTTTCTATGTTTGGATAATTATTTAATTACAAAAAAAGTCTTTTAACTAACAAAAATACACATTTTTTTCTAAAAAGTTGCAATGTCAGTGGTTTATCATTTATAAAGTTGTAATTGTAATGTTTATAGGTGAGGTTAACATGAAGACAAATCAATCATTTTAAGAACAAATAGAAAGTGCAATTTATGGTGACTTTAAAGGACGTTTTTTTTTTTTTGAAATTTTCTCTTATTTTTATAGTAAAAAAATCGTATATGTATTATACAAAAGTTTTAATTGTTTTTCTTGTTATACAATACTAGTTTATTACCCGCGTATTACGCAGATATTTTTAATATATATCAAATATAATAAATAAAAAGATAAAGATGTAAATATTATTTTTTAAACAAAAGTAGATAAGGTGATATTATTATTTATTATAACCTATTAATTTTGTATATTTCTAAATATATATGAAGAGTAATTATTTTCTTATATATTTTTTTAAACTTTTATTATATTATCTTATAATTAATAAGTTAGTAGATTATTAGGTTTTGTTTGATTTGAATTTAAAAGTGGATTATATTAAATTTGGATAGATTTAATTAATAAGTTAGTAGGGTATTAGATTTTGTTTGATTTGATTTGATTTGAATTTAAAAGTGGATTATATTAAATTTGGATAGATTTGATTTAAATTTCTTTATTCTTTTTAAAATCTATAACTGCCACGTGTCGATTCATGGTGACGACACATGGCTTCACCAGAAATGAGTATAGTTACTCTTTTAATAGTATAGATAGAAGATAGATTTCTTGTATTATAAGCATTGAAAGGAAAATAATTATTTGTTTCTTTCAATTATATAATCTTGGTTATAATTTTTTTTTTAATTTTAAACATAGAAAGTAAAAGTTTATATTTTTATTTTTCAGTTTTATAAACCACTAGTTTGTTTTCTTAATCTTTACTAAATTGCAATTTTTTTTTTAAATTCATGTTAAATTTATATTAAGATTTGAATCCTTTATAGAATATTATTTAAAATTTTTAGTAGTTTTCATCGACTATTTTTTCTGTTTAGATTTTTATTTGCATTTCAATTAAGTAGGACCAATTTTAGATATTATGATATTAAACATGATAATATAATGCATTGGTGGAAAAAATTTTTTGTCACATTCCTTAGAAAATCTTTTTTTTTTTTCGGCACATTCCTTGATCCTATATTGTATAAAAATTTTAATCACTGTTTATTATTTCTTTTTTCAGTTAAAATTTTATTTTCCAAGACCATGGTTTTGAGGAACGTATAACTCTTTTTTTGTTTGTCTTTGTTTGCTATATATTTCAAATTCGTAGGAAAAAGACCAAAGTTAAAATGAAAAATAAAAAAGACTTTTTTTGCAATTAACTCAAACATTGATGATAAACTATTGATATCCAGAGTCCATGCCACAACTATCTAAAAGCGAAGCCCACGTGCTTTTTCCCTTTCTTCAATCAAAATTTCGGTTTTTACCTTTGATTCTTTCCCTAAAATGTCTATTTAATTAATTCATTTTTGGGGGAGTTGCTTGAAATAAAAAGCTACTTACACAATTTTTCTTATTACAACATTTTTACTTTATTTTGTACCATTAATTGGATCCTACCAACACTTTGCTCACTTTTTAGGCAATGATTATACTTGCCAAACAGGTAGCCGATCATGCAGCTACAAGGACATGGTTATGGTACAGATGAAATTCAAACAAGAGTAAATTACACAAATGGTCCCTGTGGTTTATAGCAAATTACGGGTTTCGTCCCTAACTTTAAAAAATTACACCAGTAGTCCAAATTTTGAAATCTTGTCACGCTTTCAGTCCCTAAGAAACTAAATTTTTTTAAAATTCCAATTTTTCCCTTATAAGTTAATTTCACATGTGGTCCCTAATTAAATAATTTAGTTTTTTAATGTTTAATTATTTGTATATTTATAATTGTTTAATTAATATATACTAAGAATTTATTTATATATTTTATCTATATATTAATGAGTTTCATCATTATTATTATTATTATTATTATTATTATTATTATTATTATTATTATTATTATTATTATTATTATTATTATTATTATTATTATCATCATCATCTATATTCATTCGTTTTGACAAAAAATATTTTTTGTTAATTAATTTTTGTTTTATAATTTTTCCATCTGTCTATATATTTCATTAATTTACCCTTCTTATCTTAATATATTAATTTTTTAATGCTATTAATGTTGTTTGAAAGTCCTAACATGAAAAACATATACATTCATTTACAACTTTTAAAAATAATTCATTCTTATTTTATAGATTTTTATTAGTAGACTATTTTTTATTCTACATATAAATTCAGTGTTTGTAAATCGTATTAGGTCTAATAAACTTTGACAAGCTTGTAATTTTTTTAGCATTTTTAAAATTTTTTATTAGTGTAACATAGGGCTGGATACAAGTCAAACTTTCGAGAAACCGTTCACGAATTGTTGCAGGAAGTTCGTTTATATTCGTTCATTTATTAAACGAAAGGATATGTTACACTAGGGTTGTAAACGAAACGAATACGAACGATGGTATGTTCACAAACTTTTGGTTCGTTTCACAACCCTATGTTACACTTACAAAAACTTAAAAAATGCTATAAATTATAATTTTGTTACAGTTAATTAGAAATAATACAACTTTACTAACACTATTTCATATCTAGAATATATAATAGCCTACTAATAAAATTCTGTAAAATAAGAATGAATGATTTTAAAAATTATAAATGAATGTACATATTTTTCATGTTTAGAATTTCAACAACATTAATAGTATTTTAAAATTAATATAGGAAAATAAGAAGGCTAAATTAATTAAATACATTGATAAATGATAAAATTTTATAAGAGAAATTAACAATAAAGTAAATATTTTCGTCAAATGAATGAATGTAGATAATAATAATAACAAAATAATTAATAATAATGATAATAAAACTTATTAATACATAGGTAAATACATAAATAAATTGTAATTAAACTATTACACTAATTAGTAAAATGTCATTTATTAATTAAACAATTATAAATATACAAATAATAAACATTAAAAAACCAAATTAATTAATTAGGGACCACATGTGAAATTAACTTATAAGGGCAAAATTGGAATTTTTAAAAAATTTAGTTTCTTAGGGACTGAAAGCGTAACAAAGTTCCAAAATTTGGACTACTGGTGTAATTTTTTAAAGTTAAGGACGAAACCCGTAATTTGCTATAAACCACAGGGACCATTTGTGTAATTTATGTAACATCCTCGGATTTATTTTGATGTATTTTGGTTAATTAAGAGGAAAAATTATATATTTAAGTTGAATTTGGGCGATTATTATGTATTTTGGATATTTAGCAAGTTTGTTGCTATTTTTAAGAAAATTTAACTCAGAATCATTGTTATGGAATATCAAGGAATTAAAAGTTATTTATGATAATTCTAAGATTAAATCAGTATTTTATGGAACCGGTTAGGTCGAGTGGTGAAATGTGCAAAAATGACGAAAGTTGTATAAAAAGGGCAATAGGCTTCATTTTTCTATTTTACACTATCTCACTACTTTATCTCTCTAGAATTTCCTCTCTACATCTCTCTAAGTTATCTCACAAACCGACCGTCAGATTACCGAGAATTATACGTCAACGGAAAGGTATCGAGGAGTACAACAGCAATCTACAAACAGATTTCAGATTTCGTGCGAATTTAGGTAAGAATCGACCTTTCTAAGATTATGGTTTCGGTTTTGAAGAACTAAAATTTCGAATCTGTCATTTTATGTAAATTGGAGCCTGTTTTGCTTGAAATATTGCAAGATTATGTTAGTATATGCATAATAGAATCAAATCTAGGTATTATACATGATATATCAGTGATTTTAAGCCTTAGAAATGAAGGATTTAAGTTGAAATGATGAACAGACTCGAATATGTCAAGAACAGAGTCGAAATGTAAGAACAAACTCGAGTTTGGTACTAGATTCGAATGTGTACTATCAGATTCTAAGGGGGGGGGGTTCGAATCTAACCCTAGATTCGAAGGTGAGTTCGAATCTGACCCTAAGGGTTCGAATCTGATGCATATGATTCGAATCTGATGCATGGTTTCGAATCTAACCCATTAAATTCGAGTTTAATGCCTAAAATTGAGAATACTACTCTCTAAACTTGTATATTTTGAATGAAACTTATAAACAACACATAAAATGTCATAAGTTATACTTAGGACAAGATATAAACTTGAAATGGGTTCAAACTTAGTTATGGTATGAATTTGGACATGTACCCGAAATGGGGAAAAATATTGCAAACCTTACGAAAATTGGTTTCATGATTTAAACGATTATTGATACGAAGTAATGTTGTAATTAATATAACAGGTCCCTTGTGGTGTTGTTTAACCCACAGTGGGGTACTTGGTGGATCCGGTTGAAAGCCCGAAGAGAAATAAAATTTGGTTAAAAGTTTAATTACGCACCCACTGTGAGTACATATGATTTCGCATGTTTATATCTGCTTTATGATTGCTTTTGCTTACTGAGACATGTTGCTTCATTATTCGTTTGGAATTCTACTAACTTGCGTAAATTTGGATGCACATTCTTATTTGATGCATGTCCGTTCGTTTGTTGTGCATCTATGATAGACCTGCGGGTCGCATCTGTTACTCTGATGTTACTGCTCTATATGACGCTGGAGCTGATCCCTCCAGGTCCGTAGACAGTATGTCATCCCTGATGTTATGTTGGTCTCAGTAGTGTATTTTAAAAGACGAGTTGCGGGCTCGTAGAGCGACGGCTCTTGTGTGATCGTACTTTGTGTACGTGGAGAGTGCACGACGTGCGTCGTCGGTGCTACTCTTGTAGGCATCATAAGGATTTATAAAATGCGTAAATCTGTGTATTCACTAAGCATTCGCTTACCCCTCAGTTGACTTTATTTTTACAGGAAAGGGAAAGTCTACGGCCGGACCTTCTAGTTAGGTCGTTTGGAAGATTTGGGAGACTCATCACTATTTCATCGGTAATTTATGTTATGAGACAATGTTGTAATATTCTGGATGATTGTAATAATTGTATGGGTGTGTAGACTTAGACTTGGTACCTTATAGCACCGTAGGGTGTTTAACACTTGTTGCACTACTTTAATATGTTTTTAATGCTTCCGCACTTAAATTAGGTTATCAGATCATTATTGTATTTATGTGTGATGATTAATTCTGGGTGTTTTGTAAATGGTGGTTGTTGTGGCAAGGGTGTCACACGAGATGGTATCAGAGCAGTTGTTTGAGATTCAAGTGTCCGTGAGGTCTTGATCTCAAACATTAGGTAATGATATGTAGTGGTCTAAGTAATGATCTGAACTAAGATAGGTTATGATCTAGTAATTATAAGTGATTGACTATCATACGGGACAAATAAGTGGTGTCTTTAAACTAATGACATGTTATTAAACAAGTTATATGTTTATATTTTCAGAACATGTCTGGAGGAATGACACCTGAGGAAGCAAGAGAGATGATGCTAGCCATGATGGCCGAGCAGAATAAGATGATACAAGACCAGTTTCGGGCTCGAGACGAGGCCGATGTTAAAAGAAGAGAGGATAAAAGAAAGAACAAGGAGAAGGAAGGAGGAAATAACGAGGAACAAGATGACAACACTGGGTCATCTAACAAACCCCGAGGTTGTCGTTTCAAGGACTTTAAAGGAAATGGGGCCGTGGAGTTTAATGGACTGGGAGATGCTGTTGCCGCACTGGAATGGATAACAGCTACTGAAAGAACATTCCGAATCAGCGATTGTGCTGAGAAGGATATGGTTCGTTATGCAACTGCTATGTTCACGAATGATGCAATCATGTGGTGGAACGCAATGGTGAATGCGTTGATGTTAGAGAAGGTTTCTGATATGACTTGGGCTGAGTTCAAGGACCTGTTCACTCAGCAGTACAGTCCGGTTGATGAGCGCCGGAGGTTGGAAGCAAAGTTTATGGCACTGGTACAGGGGACTAAGACGGTGTCCCAATATGCTGTAGAATTCACGAGGCTGAGTTTGTTTGCGCCTCATCAGGTGGATACTGAGGAAAGGAAAGTGACCAGGTTCGAGGCTGGTCTTGACATTGAGATAAGGAGGGTTATGAGCAACGTCCGCTACCCTACATTTGCTGGCTTACTTGAGGCTGCCAGAAATGTAGAGCAGATTCTGATAATGTCGGGCTATACTACTGGGTCTGCTGCTGGTTCCACCAACCCAACACAGCCGTCACCGCCGAAGCGCCAGCGCGAGGGAGGATATTCTGGTTCTTCCCGGTCTTCACAGTACTCACCTCAGCAGTCGTATCGTCGACCATCCGGTTTTTCCGATCGTGGTCGTGCTCGTGCCTACTCCATCAACACTGAGTCGCGATATTGTAATAGGTGTCACTTGGAACACTTCGGCAAGTGCACCAATGGACGTGCTTGTTTTTGTTGTGGTGAGTTGGGCCATTATCAGAGTGATTGCCCAGGAAGGGAGATGCTTGCCATAAGTGTGGTGTATTGGGACACTACAGTAGGAATTGCAGAAAGTACGATCCAGCTGCTGCTGCTCCATCTACAACACGGTCTTCGGGAGGTTCAAGCGGTGGATCAGTTAACCGAGGTCGGGGTCAGTCTCAAAGGGCACCTGCTCGTGCTTTCCAGATAACAGCAGAGGAGGCTAGAGAAAATCCGGAGGTCGTCACGGGTACGTTTATAGTTAACTCTTTACCTGCAAGAGTGTTATTTGACTCGGGTGCCAATAGATCGTTTGTGTCTACTATGTTTGCTCAACAATTGTCTATGCCTCTATCAAAGTTATCTGCTGTACTAGATATTGAAACTGCTAGTAACACCTTAGTAAAAGTAGATCATGTCTACCGCAACTGCACATTAGTAATTAAAGATGTAGTCTTCAATTTGGACTTGATCCCTATAGAATTTAGTGAATTCGATGTGATAATCGGGATGGATTGGTTGATAAAGAATGAAGCCCAGATAGTGTGTAAGAGCCGAATGATTAAGATAAATACTCCGGAGGGGCGTGAGATTTGCATCTACGGGGATAGGAGAAGTGGGGATCTGTGCCTATTGACTATTGCAAAAGCCCGAAAGCTTGTTGCAAAGGGATGTGATGCCTACTTAGCATATGCTATTGATGCTAAGGCTGAAAAGAGAACGTTGGCCGATGTGCCTGTTGTTTCCCAGTTTCCGGATGTGTTTCCGGAAGACTTGTCTGGCGTGCCGCCTGAGAGACAAGTTGAGTTTCGAATTGACCTGATCCCGGGAGCTGTGCCGGTAGCTCGTTCTCCTTATCGCCTCGCCCCAACTGAAATGAAGGAAATGATGACACAGCTGCAAGAATTGTTGGATAAGGGCTTCATTCGGCCGAGTTCATCGCCATGGGGAGCCCCGGTACTGTTTGTAAAGAAGAAAGATGGCACAATGAGGATGTGCATAGATTATCGGGAACTGAACAAGTTGACGATTAAAAACAAGTATCCTCTGCCGAGGATAGACGACTTGTTTGATCAGTTACATGGGGCTAGTGTATTTTCTAAGATTGATCTGAGATCGGGATATCATCAACTGAAAGTAAGAGAAGAAGATGTACCGAAGACAGCATTCAGGACTCGGTATGGACATTACGAGTTTCTGGTAATGCCTTTTGGATTAACTAACGCCCCGGCAGTGTTTATGGATTTAATGAATAGGGTTTGCAGACCGATGTTGGATAAATCGGTAATTGTGTTTATCGATGATATTCTAGTATATTCTAAGTCTGAAGCAGAACATGCTGAACATCTGAGAGAACTGTTGGAGTTGTTAAGAAAAGAAAGGTTGTACGCCAAGTTCTCAAAGTGCGAGTTTTGGCTACAACAGATAAAGTTTCTAGGACATGTAATTTCTGGAGCTGGGATTTCGGTAGATCCAGCTAAGGTTGAAGCAATAAAGAACTGGGAGCCGCCTCAAACAGCTACCGAAGTTAGAAGTTTTCTGGGGTTGGCAGGATACTATCGGAGATTTATCAAAGATTTTTCGAAGATTGCAGTTCCTTTGACTGCTTTAACGAAGAAGAATGCGCCTTTTGTTTGGGAGACCGTGCAGCAAGAGGCGTTTGATGTTTTGAAGAAAACTTTGAGTGAGGCTCCGATACTTGCTTTACCGGAAGGTAATGATGACTTTGTAGTTTATACCGATGCTTCGAGGTTAGGGTTAGGTGCTGTACTGATGCAGCGTGGAAAGGTAATCGCTTATGCCTCGAGACAGCTTAAGCAACACGAAAAGAACTATTCAACTCATGACTTGGAGTTGACCGCGGTAACGTTTGCATTGAAATTATGGAGGCACTACCTGTACGGTACTAAGTGTCAACTTTACACGGACCATAAGAGCTTGAAGTATATTTTTAGCCAGAAGGAACTTAATATGAGACAACGTAGGTCTATGGAGCTTATTAAAGACTACGATTGTGAGATACTTTATCACCCCGGAAAGGCTAATGTAGTAGCCGATGCCTTGAGCCGGAAAGCTTATGCTAAGGATTTTTGTTATATGATGACGTCTACGATGCTGACCTCCACAATAATTGATGATGTCAAGGTTGCTCAGGAAGAAGCCTTGAAAGACGAAAATGTTGGTGCCGAAGATATAAGAGTACAAATAAGGAATATGGAAACGAGCGAGTCGGGTTTAAAAGGTGTATACGGGAGGATTTGGGTGCCGAAATATGGTGGAATGAGACAAGTAATCATCGAAGAAGCACACCAGTCTAGGTTTTCTGTACATCCTGGAAGTACAAAGATGTACAATGATTTAAAGGCCAATTTTTGGTGGCCGGGATTGAAGAAGGACATAGGGCAATATGTAGAAAGATGCCGAACTTGTCGGTTGGTAAAGGCCGAACATCAACAACCGTACGACAGTATGCAACCGCTTCCTATTCCGGAATGGAAGTGGGAGCATATTACTATGGATTTTGTTACAAAGCTGCCGAAGACTAAGCGACAGCATGATGCAGTTTGGGTAATCGTGGATCGGTTAACTAAGTCGGCTCATTTCATACCGATTCGTGAAAATTATTCATTGGAGAAATTGACTCAAATTTACATGAACGAGATAGTTTCTAGGCATGGAGTGCCTAAGTCCATAGTGTCGGATAGAGATAGCCGATTTACTTCAAACTTTTGGTCGGCACTACAAGAAGGATTAGGGACGAGAATAGCAATGAGTACGGCCTATCGTCCGCAAACCGATGGCCAAAGTGAACGAACAATTCTCACGTTGGAAGATATGATGAGATCATGTATACTGGATCTCGGTGGCAATTGGGATGATCATTTGCCATTGATAGAGTTTTCGTACAATAATAGCTATCATGCGACAATAAAGAAGGCACCGTTCGAGGCGCTGTATGGAAGGAAATGTAGGACTCCTACATGTTGGAGAGAAACGGGCGAAACACCAATCGCTGGGCCGGCGTTACTTCAAGAAACAAATGAAAAGATACAATTGATCAGGCAGAACATGAAGGCGGCCCAGGATCGTCAGAAAAGTTACTATGATCGGAGGCACAAACCGATCAATTTTGAAGTGAACGACTGGGTCTACTTGAAAGTATCACCCATGAGGGGTGTTACTCGTTTTGTTAAAAGGGGCAAGTTGGCTCCAAGATTCGTCGGACCCTTTAAGATTGTTGAAAAAGTTGGAAATCAGTCTTATCGGTTAGAATTGCCTGAAGAGATGCCAGGCATACATCCAGTATTTCACGTCGGGAACATACGGAAGTCATTTAACACTGGAAATGAGGATTGGGCAGATCACACTGAACTGCAAGTTGATGAAAGGCTCCGATATGTTGAAGAGCCGGAATGTGTGTTAGATACGAAAGTAAAGAAGCTAAGGAGCAAGGAGATCGAAATGGTGCTGGTACGTTGGAAGCATCATAAAGGAGCAAATCACACTTGGGAGACGAATGCGGAAATGTTAAGGAAATATCCCCAACTGTTTGAATCCGAGTAACTTCGAGGACGAAGTTGAGCGTGGTGGAGCCCATGCTGTAACATCCTCGGATTTATTTTGATGTATTTTGGTTAATTAAGAGGAAAAATTATATATTTAAGTTGAATTTGGGCGATTATTATGTATTATAGATATTTAGCAAGTTTGTTGCTATTTTTAAGAAAATTTAACTCAGAATCATTGTTATGGAATATTAAGGAATTAAAAGTTATTTATGATAATTCTAAGATTAAATCAGTATTTTATGGAACCGGTTAGGTCGAGTGGTGAAATGTGCAAAAATGACGAAAGTTGTATAAAAAGGGCAATAGGCTTCATTTTTCTATTTTACACTATCTCACTACTTTATCTCTCTAGAATTTCCTCTCTACATCTCTCTAAGTTATCTCACAAACCGACCGTCAGATTACCGAGAATTATACGTCAACGGAAAGGTATCGAGGAGTACAACAGCAATCTACAAACAGATTTCAGATTTCGTGCGAATTTAGGTAAGAATCGACCTTTCTAAGATTATGGTTTCGGTTTTGAAGAACTAAAATTTCGAATCTGTCATTTTATGTAAATTGGAGCCTGTTTTGCTTGAAATATTGCAAGATTATGTTAGTATATGCATAATAGAATCGAATCTAGGTATTATACATGATATATCAGTGATTTTAAGCCTTAGAAATGAAGGATTTAAGTTGAAATGATGAACAGACTCGAATATGTCAAGAACAGAGTCGAAATGTAAGAACAAACTCGAGTTTGGTACTAGATTCGAATGTGTACTATCAGATTCTAAGGGGGGGGGGTTCGAATCTAACCCTAGATTCGAAGGTGAGTTCGAATCTGACCCTAAGGGTTCGAATCTGATGCATATGATTCGAATCTGATGCATGGTTTCGAATCTAACCCATTAAATTCGAGTTTAATGCCTAAAATTGAGAATACTACTCTCTAAACTTGTATATTTTGAATGAAACTTATAAACAACACATAAAATGTCATAAGTTATACTTAGGACAAGATATAAACTTGAAATGGGTTCAAACTTAGTTATGGTATGAATTTGGACATGTACCCGAAATGGGGAAAAATATTGCAAACCTTACGAAAATTGGTTTCATGATTTAAACGATTATTGATACGAAGTAATGTTGTAATTAATATAACAGGTCCCTTGTGGTGTTGTTTAACCCACAGTGGGGTACTTGGTGGATCCGGTTGAAAGCCCGAAGAGAAATAAAATTTGGTTAAAAGTTTAATTACGCACCCACTGTGAGTACATATGATTTCGCATGTTTATATCTGCTTTATGATTGCTTTTGCTTACTGAGACATGTTGCTTCATTATTCGTTTGGAATTCTACTAACTTGCGTAAATTTGGATGCACATTCTTATTTGATGCATGTCCGTTCGTTTGTTGTGCATCTATGATGGACCTGCGGGTCGCATCTGTTACTCTGATGTTACTGCTCTATATGACGCTGGAGCTGATCCCTCCAGTTCCGTAGACAGTATGTCATCCCTGATGTTATGTTGGTCTCAGTAGTGTATTTTAAAAGACGAGTTGCGGGCTCGTAGAGCGACGGCTCTTGTGTGATCGTACTTTGTGTACGTGGAGAGTGCACGACGTGCGTCGTCGGTGCTACTCTTGTAGGCATCATAAGGATTTATAAAATGCGTAAATCTGTGTATTCACTAAGCATTCGCTTACCCCTCAGTTGACTTTATTTTTACAGAAAAGGGAAAGTCTACGGCCGGACCTTCTAGTTAGGTCGTTTGGAAGATTTGGGAGACTCATCACTATTTCATCGGTAATTTATGTTATGAGACAATGTTGTAATATTCTGGATGATTGTAATAATTGTATGGGTGTGTAGACTTAGACTTGGTACCTTATAGCACCGTAGGGTGTTTAACACTTGTTGCACTACTTTAATATGTTTTTAATGCTTCCGCACTTAAATTAGGTTATCAGATCATTATTGTATTTATGTGTGATGATTAAGTCTGGGTGTTTTGTAAATGGTGGTTGTTGTGGCAAGGGTGTCACAATTTACTCTTCAAACAATGTTTGACATCAGACCTTATTCCAAGATAATTGTGAATGAAAACCCAGAACACACAATTATTTTAAAAATGAAAACCTAGAATTGAAAACCCAGAATTGAAGATTATCATGAAGATTTACAAAGAAAACCCATACAAATTGCAAAAGATGAAATTAAAGCTTTAAAACCCTAACTCAAGCATCATCCCAAAACCCAACATGATGCCTAAATACCTTGACGATTTTCATCTGGTGGGGGAGGAGGAACCACCAACGTAATTTTGAAACCCTAACTGAAGCATTCATCGCCTCCATCTTCTTTATCTCTCTGTGTCGCGCTCTCTCTCTCTTTGAAATGGGAACCGGCTTAAAGATGACAGATCTGGAGACAGAAGAGGTGAGATGAGATGGAGACGGAAGAGGTGAGATGAAGACGATGGTGGCCGGAGGTCGCCTCCCTTCTTCTTTCTCTCTCAGTCGCTCTCTCTCTCTCTCTCTCTGTCACGCTCTCTCTCTCTCTCTCTCTCTCTCTCTCTCTCTCTGAAATAGGAACCAACTTAAAGATGACAGATCTGGAGATGGATGTCGCCTCCCCTTCGCTGGAGGTCGCCTCCTCTTCGCCGGAGGTCGCCTCCCTTCTTCTTTCTCTCTGTCGTGCTCTCTCTCTAAAATGAACTCTCTCTCTCTCTAAAATGAAATGGGAACCGGTTAAAGATTAGAAGTAACCGGTTACATCCCATAGATTGCATTAATTGACAGGTTAAGCTTAATAGGATACACTTATAAATACAAAATAAAGTAAAATGTTGTCATAAGAAAAAAGACGTAAGTAGCTTGCTGTTTGATGCAATTTGCCCTTCATTTTTATGTTTGTTAAACAAATTCAAACACTATAATACCATATTCTAATGGTATAACACAATAAAGAAAAGAAAAGCTATTTGAAGGGTAAAAGCATCTCCTGTAACCTAAATGCAAAAAATAAACCACCAAAAGGTCCAAAACACACAAGTGGAACCCGCTTGGCCGCTCCCCTCCCCAAAAAAACCTTGTGTATGAATTAGGGTTGACAATTCTGACTCATTCAAGCAAACGAGTCAATGACTAAAAGACAAATATTATACTTTTCAAAAAATTTTAAAAAAATAATTTATTTAATACATCATTAAAAAAAATTATGTTCTAGCTAACTTTTTTACTAAGGGTCATTTTGAGCGTTTCTCCCGTTTGACCTAGGGTGTTCAAAGAATTGGTTTGCGGTTTCCTTGGTTTCTTCGAATCGGTTTCTTTGAATTTTAAATTCTGAAAACGAATTCAAAATCGAATCGAATTCGAAATGAAAAATTTTAAACCGATTCGATTTAGAAATTCGAATTCGTTTCGAATTCGGTTTAACCCAAACCAAACCGCAATTAAAAAAAGTAAATAAAATTCAGCAGATATTTTCCAAATTTCCCAGACTGTCCCATTACTTTCTTTCTTCTTCAAGATATCAAAACTCCCCATTATTTTATTTTATTTTATTTTTAGATTTTTATATAATTAATTAATAATTAAAAAAACAAATATTTAATTGTTTATTATTAATCAATCTCCTTCTCCTCCATGTTATCTGCTTAACTGATTATACATGTGGAGATCGATCTGATATCAGTGATATGTATAAAACATAAGAACAAGTTATATTTGAAAGGAGATGAGGGTTTTACAGATTTGAAAGGAGATCGATCTGATATTTACAAATATGGAATTAAGAACAAGTTATATTTGAAAGGAGATCGAGAGAGATGAGGGTTTTACAAATTTCGGTGGCGTAAGAAACTGCGGCAGCGGCAGCGTAAGAAACTGCAGCGGCGGCGGCCTTCTCTTTGCTAGTGGACACCGGGAGAGAGCAAGCATCCACCAGCCATCATAGACAACAACGGTGTGGAGAAAAGACGGTCACCGGAGAAGAGACAGTCGCCGGAGAAGAGATTACGGAGTGAGACGATAAAAAGGGGCGGCGTCTAGGGTTAGATGGTGAATCTGGGATACGTTTGTAAATGGATTAAAATGTGAATGTAAGATAAATTTGTAAAAGGATTAAATCTTAAATGTGAATCTGAGTTCTGAGATAACTAATTCAAATTTCGGTTCGAATTCGATTTAAAAACAATAACTCGAAATGGAATTCGAAAACCGAAACTACAAATCGGGTTCAAACCAAACCGATTCAAAAACCAACAACCGAATTCAAAATTTACAAATCAAATTCGAATTAGGTTCGTATTCGGTTTTTTCGAATCCATTTCAAAAACTGAACACCCCTAATCGGTATAGAGCGACACTTTTTCTTCTTCAGCGCCGACATAATGGAAGGTAGCTGATGATAAATTTAATTATATTGTTATTTATTATAGACACCAATTCCCTAATTTCTAATGAATATATACAACTTATGAAGACAAATATTATCCAAACAAAAACCAACAAACTTCATTACAGGAAAAGATATCAAACAATATTCAAGTATACCAAATTATATATAGATGTCAAAAGATTATACCTCATGTCTCCTATCGTTAACCTTTTGAACTCAAAGAATGAAACTAAGTTGTTTGAGTAACCCTGTTGCTGAGACAAACAAGAAAAAATGCTCGTCTATATAACATGTGTATGTGGTCGATCATGTCAAGACATTTGAAGTAAAGAAACCCTAAAGATACAGAAAAAGGAATAACCTAACAAGGTATCATAAAAGCGAAGCAATCACAAACGTCAAAAGCAATAAACAATAATACACACACGGGGATGATTATGAACACGTTTCTTAATTAGTACTTAAGTCATACTAATAGCGAGCGTTAGACAAATTTCCAAACTTAGATTGACTGAAGAAGCTACCAACAAATGACACAATGGCTACAAAATTCTTCCTATATTTTAACTCAAAATTTAGTTTCATGCTTATATGCAATGTCGATAGTATGTATTTTGTCACTATAGTTAAAACGCTAGATAAGATCTAAAAAAAACATACATGTCTACTTAAAAGTAATTGGGTAATTAGTGAAAACCACCAAATTACGATATATGTAGAACAATTCCATGCTTTAAAGAGCAATGTGAGAATCAAAAGCATTCGAAAGTTTGTCCATAAAGGGAACATAGAATTTTTTAACAAAAATACTTGTAAACCCTTAGAGCAAAGGGTATACAGAAGCCGCAAGGGCTTCGGCCTTGCCACCTCACCACGAAGCCGCCGGCCACACCGCCCCGACAATTTGGCCCCGCAAGAAATCCACCCCGCTCGGCTTCTGCTCCCCGCGTAGCACCGCTCAGTTTCACCCTTTTTTTGCTTTCAAACCACATGCATATATATATATATATATATATATACACACACACACACACACACACACACCATGAGGATGTGCAATAAGTGCGACCGCTCAGGGCCCCAAGTTTGATAGGGCCTCATCGGAAAATTGATCGGTGATCGGAAAAAATGGTGAAAAGCTAAAGTCTGCTTAAGTTTAATTACTGAGTCTCAATATCATTGTTTTAAATGTTTCGAAATTAATTATTTTGTCCAAGTCATATGAATATGTCTTAATATCATTGTTTTAAATGTTTTTTTTATGCATATAGCAATTGTTAGACTACATAACTAATAATTTTTATATAAAATTAATTTTTTGTACATTATAAGAGCGTACTATGTAATTATCGTACAGTGCCATCAAAATTCACGGGACGGCCCTGATATATATATATATATATAGAGGGAGGTTCAATGGAAAACCACAATGCACCTGAAAACTTGTGAAAACCGCACTGCACCACTACAAATGTATCAAATTCCCCGCATGATGCATCAAAATCCCGCGTGATGCATCAAATTTCCCGCGTGATGCATCAAAATCCTGCGTGATGCATCACCTTATTTACGATCATGCCACCGCGTTTTTCATGAAATGCACCAAATCGGACGGTATGCATAGGTTTCCATGGTTTTCACGTGCATAGTGGTTTTCCATTGAACCCACCCCTATATATATATATATATATATATATATATATATATATATATATATATATATATATATATATATATATATATATATATATATATATATATATATATATATATATGTGGGTTCAATGGAGAACCTCCATGCATCGAAGAACCTTGAAGAACCTCCATGCACCACCACAAATGCATCACAATTCCCCCGTAATGCATCATTAATTCCACGTGATGCATCAAATTCTCGTGTGATACATCGATTTCTACATTATTTCCACGTAATGCATCAAATTCCCGCGTGATGCATCGATTTCTACGTGATGCATTTCAGTTTTTCTAGTGATGCATTGTGGTTCTCCAAGGTTCTTCGATGCATAAGGTTCTCCATTGAACCCACCCCTATATATATATATATATATATATATATATATATATATATATATATATATATTAGTTATATAATTTTTTTATTTTTATTGTTGTTTCTTATTATAGTTTCGTAAATGTTTGTATTTTTAGTTTCATAATTGTTGTTTCGTTCGTACAGTTTCGTATTTTATGTTCGTAATTGTGTTTCATTTGTAATTTCAGTTTCGTATTTTAAATATTTTAGTTTTTTGTTTTATTAATATTTTAGTTACGTATTTTACATTCATAATTTCAGTTTTGTATTTTTAGTATTGTAATTTTTGTTTCGTATTTATAATTGCGTAGTTTTTAATTTTAGTTATGTAATAGTTTTAAATATTTATAAAATTAATTATTTTATCTTTAATTGTTTTATTAATTAAAATGAATTTATTTTTAAAAAATTAAGAAAGATGAAAAGATTTAGAAAGGTAGGGAAATCAGAAATGTGAAGAGAGAAAAACTGACGTGGCGCTGAGGTGTACAGAAAGGTGGTTTTGGGAAAGGGTGGTATACCCTTTGCTCTTATAAATCACAACAAAATCAGAAAAGTATAAGCAATTACCTAATTACAATCATAAAAAGAAAAATTCATACTATATCCTTAATAACGGTTTTGGTTGCAGGTGAATGGAGCACAGTCAGAAGAATCATCACACAAACTTATAAGCTATTGTACCAAACCTGAAGTTACTGATTAAATCAGTAAAACATATATAAGAATTAATGGATACCTAACAATTAATACATAGAATTTATTTGGTAGGATCATGTTAGAAATTTATATTTTTTTGAATTAAATAATAAATTTTAAATACATTACTTTGCTAATTATGTTGATTAATTACCAGTTATATTAGTTAAAAAAGTTAATATGTCATTTAAAAGATTTTAAAACAACTTATGATAATTTAACATCTTAATTATTTTTCATTTTAAGAAAATTATATTAAACATTAAGTATATATTTTAATTAAATCAATAATAAAGTTAATTGATTTGTGTTATTATTGTTATTTCAATAATGTAAAATAGTTATAAATGAAAAAAATTCATAACAATTATATATATGTAATATAATTGCATAATAATAAATATACCAATAAGTAATAAAATTCATCTTTAATTTTATAGACATAAATCTGTAATAACTATAGTAAATTTCTATTAATAAATAATTAAAAATATTAACTTATAAAATAGACCAATTTAAAGCTTTAACTAATAATCATTATAAATATTTTTAATTACTACAATTTATCGACTAATTTTAAAAGTACTTTTTCAGAACATTTAATCATCAAATTTGATTAAATTAATAAAATTAAGAAAACTATAATTATCTACTATCTTCGCCAAAAAACAAATGGGATTATCTTTGTCGTCGGATCATGAGTCCACAATAAAAAGAACTACAAAAGAATAATAAAGTTTTTAAAATATATAAACATACATTATAGTATTATAAAGAACTACAAAAAAAATATAAAGTCTTTAAACGAAACAATCTGGGTAACGCACGGGTAAAATACTAGTTACTATTGACTTTGACGATTTAATATATATGTAAATATTATGTAAACACATATATAATATTTGTCATTCTTTGGATTAAAAAATATTTAAAAAAATCTCCTGTTTTATGTTTTTTAGTTTTTTAAAAAATTGTTTTTAAAGTTTAATAGATATATTTATACTTATATTATTTGCCACTCTTTTGTAAAAAACTGAAAAAATATAATGAAGTTTTCATATATTTTTTAATTTATCTTTTGTGACATGCAAATACTTTCGCTTTTCAGAATATTGATATACATTCTAATTGTAAATTGTATATTATACACTAGTTTTTAAACCCATGTATATATATCATGGTTTAAATTTAAAAAATTAATTTTGTTAATATTGTAGGATAAAACTTTAAAAATATTTTATTAAATTTATAATATCTACTCACACAAGATAATATACTTAAATTTAAATATAAATTTAAAATTCAAATTCAAATTTGATTCTTATATTAGATAATATTTAGATTTGATTAGACATTTATATTATTTTTATATGGAGTAATTACAGATTTAAAAAATATAATTTACAAATGACGGTAGAAGGTAATGTCACGTGACAATAATAAAGAATGATACATGACAAGATAGTTATTATTTTAGTAATAGTTATAAATAGATATTGAACATATTAAAAATATTACAACATGTTATACATATAATTGAAAAAGGAGAGACAAACAACACATGAAGGATGAGAAAACACCATCTCGGATTATAAGTTTGTATTGTTGTATCTATTTTTTATATGAATGAAATCTTTCTTTTAAAAATAAAAACATCTGTTGATGTTAATTTGTGATTATACCATTTATCCAATGGAATTTAACGAAATCAAAATAGTTTTATAGGATTTTGGATTTGGTTTTTCTTTGCCAAATGACAACTTTTTGTTATTTGGATTTAAGAGGGTATTTGGATTTACGTTTAAAAAAGTGTTGTAACATTTTGATAATTAATAATCAGATAATAGCTGTCAAAAAGTGCTGCTGAAAATGTAGTGTTTGGTTTAGCTTTTACTATTTGGTGTCGTGATCATCAAATAATGAAGGGCAAATTGCATGAAATATCAAGCTACTTACGTCTTTTTTCTTATTACAACAGTCTTGTAAATTTTGTCACAAATAATGGAATGAACTCTTGGTTTACTCCCGATTACAACAATGGATGACCTGCCAAGCAGGTAGCCGGTCACCAGAACAAGAAAATCGAGATTTAAAGATCGAAGCTTATCAAGAACACACAAAACAAACCTAAATGGAAATATCATCCATATCACACAAAAACTCATATCTAAATCTAAAAACCAAATCAATGTTTTTATAAATGCTTTCATAATCAAAACCTATATCTAAAAATAATATCAAATTTGAAGCTCCTACAAAACACACAAAACTCATCTCCATCTCTATCTAAATCTACAATCACCACCACCACCATCAGAAACACAGTCACACAGTCAAACACCAAAAAAGTTTCGAACCCAAAATTGACATAATCTTTAGAATCTCCACCAAACCACAATCATATGTAAAAAAATTCGAACCCAAAAGTCAAATCAAAATCTTCCGTAAAATCAAAAGCCATGGATTTCCAGATCTGGCACCGGTGTGCTTTACGAAAACAAAAGCATCGTCTAGAAAGGTTGCTCGTCATTGTTCAAGACTAGGAGGCGGATTTCCATATCTGACACCGGATTTGATGAACTGGTTGGCGACGAGGACGAACACAAAGCGATGAGATGCAGCAGATGAGAGAGCCGACGAGATGCTCGGTCGGATGAGCCGGCGTGACAATCTCCGTCTTGTCTCTCGTGCTCTCTCTCTCTTTCTCTCTCTTTGGTGTGCTCTCTTTCTCTATCAAATGAAGTGGTAACCGGTTAAAAAGGAAAGAACTACCGGTTACATACATAATGTTGCATTAAATGATAGGTCAAGGTTAGTAGGTCCCAATTAATGGTACAAAATAAAGTAAAATGTTGTAATAAGAAAAAAGACGTAAGTAGCTTGCTATTTCATGCACTTTGCCCAATAATGAATTTGTAAAGTGTTTGGACTTCACTTGGTTCGCCCATTCAAAGAAACGGCCCCCCACTCCTCACCATATGCAAAACTCTACTGTTGATTGCCCCCTTCTGCCGCCGGCCGTCCGCCCACCTGCCACCGTCGCTGCCGTCCGCTCTCTCCGCCTAACCCTAGCGCCGCTGTAAACATTAGCCTCCCTTCCCTCAATGGATGCAGCAGTATCTTCTCCTTGCCCTTCCACCCCTCAATGGAACATCGATAGACCTTTCCTAACCGGCCAATTCCACCAGGTTTCTTCTTCTTCTTCTTTTTCTCTCTTTCTCTGGTGTGCGTCTCCATGCTCACACACATTTATATAGATAATGCAAGACCTAATTGTTTACCTGTAATGTAGCATATCTGGTTGAAAATTTTGAATTTGTTGGAAACTAATGTATAGCTTGTTCCGGCAAATGCGATGCAGGAAGCAAAATTGACATCCGGATTTGCCGAATCAAAGGGACATACAGTGGATTTAAGTTGTGTATTGCCTTTTCAGTAGACTGATATTGAATTTATTCATGTTGTTAGGTTTTCTTTCTAAATTTTCTTTTCTGCTGATGAACGGAGCTGCTTATTCTTGTGCATTTTGTTTATACAGTCTGGAATCCCAGAAGCCTATTGGTTGCTACAATGCTTCAGTCCAGGTATGATATGACGGTTGTTTTTTTTATGTTTTTTGTGCAATTTTTTAATTTATATGTTCTATTCAGTTGTTAAATTTAATAGCCACATTAATGCATTATTTTGCCACACATGACTTATCTAAGGTGTTTACACTGGCAAAATTGAATATTGATTTTGGTTAAATATATGGATCTGTCTTGTATTATATATGCCTAAGTTCTTTCATTACCTGCTGAAATATCTGTTCAAATGTTTCCAAGTCAGATTTTTGCATATTATATATTCCTTCATTTTCTTTTTGGGTAAAGGGTAACCCTGGTAAAATATTATTGATACAAAATAATTACAACCAAGATGTGAGAAACTCACCTCAAACAAAAAACAAGACGGCCATACCAGATTGTAAAGTTGTGTTTAGTTAACGATAACCAGTCATTTTTCGATTTCATTTTTCAATTTATATTTCTTAAAAGAACGGGTTTCTGTAAAAAAGCGAAAACATGTTTAGATGGTAAAGGTTTTAGTTTTAAGAAAAATGGGATAGGTGATAGAAAAGTAAGAAAAATAGGGTAGGTTATAGAAAAGTAAGAGAGAGAAAGAAAGTATAAAAGTATATATGGGTAGGTGATAAAAAATTAAGAGAGAGTATACAACAAATGATATTTTAAAAAGTGAAATGGAAATTTTGGAAATTTCCATTAACTAAACACATACTAACATTTTATACTTGGTTTTAAAAAGCGCGAGGCGCACTGTTGAGCCCAGGGCGTGAGGCGCGATGTGAGGCGCGCGCATCACGTACGCGAGGCGCACTTGTTTTGGTATTATAATTCGTATATGATAGCACATTAAACTACTTTAACAACTGAAAATGTAAAATACCAAATTATAGAAAATATACACAATCTTTGTTACAAATTTGAATTACTTTAACAATTAATCAAGGTGGGGCTCATTTCTTCTTTTCTGGGCCAAATTTAATAAAACGATAAGGAGGTGCTCGCAACAGCTTGTGTTGCGCAGGGCCTCGAGCCTACTGAGCGTCGCGCATCACTGAGCCTGAGGTGCGCTTTTTAAAACACAGATTTTATAAACTAAAAGCAAACTAAACTTCCCAATGCCAAAAGCATCTTGTGCCACCATAATTCAACTCCACATCATCGTCCATATTTCACAGTGAGAGTGTAGAGGATTTGAGTGGCGATCATGGGTTTGGCCAAATGCATTCTCCAAGACATCCAACACTGTGAACCGATAAGTAGCTAGCACCTATGCCTTGCTTGAGTCTTTACTTTCAACTGAGTCACAACGTTATAAACTGGGTTTCCTGTCCATTGCTGACCATTAGAATGTTGCTGGTGTGATGGCTTCTTCCCAATGACGAGCTCTTTCTTTTGGTTATTTTCATTGTTTTTACACGTGACCATTTGAAACGCATTCCCATCTTTCTTATTGATCCCCTATTCTGAGGTAGTATTCCCCTTTGTATGGTTCCGTATGGTTTTCTCCTCATTAGGAATGTTAGGACAAACTTTTCATCATAGCCAGACACCTTAAAAGAGTCGCAACACAGAGGTTTTCAAGTATATTGACAAGTAAAACCGATAGCGTCTTGCAAGGCCACTTAACTTAGGAACCAACACGCCAACTTCATCCCGCCAATCTTCCATAAACTTCTAGCCGTGAATTCAATAAGATTGTGGTCATAGCCCTACTGGTAGCATACTAGCATTCTCACACATCGGGCAGTCCAAGTGTCCACTGTTAAAGGAACACCTAAAGGGCGTGCAATGTAGCTTAGACCCATCTCATTCCGTAGCTCCAAGCCTCCAAGGGATTGTAATAAACTTTAACTCAAAGATGGATATTACATGCTTTGATTTAGTCACACACAATCCTGCTTCCCAACATAAAGATCAGAATGTTTTCTTCATCAACCAAGGCCCGTTTTCAAAAAGGTCAATAATTCCTTGTTCGCTTTTGACTTTGAAGAAAGGAACCCGTGTTCATTTATGAACAGATTCTCAATGGCTTACAAATGTTCCCAAAGTTGTAAGTAACAATCAGAAACTCTGACTGACGACCCACAAATAACCATACAACGTTTTATTTTAAGAATCACTTCCTGTTTGAACTACTTCTAGCTTGGCAACATCTTCACTATTTTAATGATTCTGCTCGCATATATGTCAATTGGACAATTTTGCTTTTATTGCTTCCATTAACCACAATAACATAGGACATGAGATCGGGAGTAAGGTGTGGAGATGTTACCTTAGGAGAATATGACATCGATTGCTTACATTGTTGAATGCCAATTCCTTCCTCAACTCTTGACGTTTTTCCTGTCCAAAGCTTGCACCTTGATTGGGTGGCATCTTCTTTGGAGTTGAATCACACACATCACACCTCTTCTTGTAGCATGATGATGTTTTATTTTGGTGTTAGTTGCCTTTTCAAAATGTTAACCCAACACTAGGAAAATTTGAGTTTGAGGCCACTGCCCGTGCACAATAGCAGGCTTTTGATTGGGTTGTCCTTCCTTTTGTCTTTCAATTTTGAGTTGGTTTTTTGATTAGGTTTTCTGCAGGAGTCACCAAATCATTCCTAGGGTTTACACAATATAAAAAACTTGCATTAGAGTAGCTGTTGAGATCGCAACATTATACGAATTAGGATTCCTATTTTGGGGAACTATTTTGAGTTGTGGAGTCTGATATGCTGTTGGGCCTCACTGCTGTTAAGGGGTGTGTTTGTTGCTTTATATCAGCTCTCATTTGGAACCACTATCTATGGATGGCATATTAGCTATTATGTTAAGGATTTATGTCTGAGCTCTCAAATTGAAATATTCTTGCAAGCATACGAACATGTAAAAGTGAGTTAACATCTAAAACTTGATGACTGGTTTTAACGATGTGTGCATGAACTATTAAACGGGATTGAGCCAGATAATTGGAGATTTTGAAATGCCTGACCTCTAAGACTCTAGGACTCTAAGACTGGATGAATCTTGACTCGGGTTCATCTTGTGTTGTGTTTTTTTTGGGGGGTTTTTTTTTGTTTGGAGGGGGGAGGGGGGGTAATGCTGGTTCGAATGGCAATAGTTGTGCATTTGTTAACCTAATGTTCTATAATTGCAGGAACTGATTGTAATTGATGATCTTTTATCTGCTTTGGTTGGTATTGAGGGACGATATATTTCAATCAACAGAGTTCGAGGGAATGAGGAGTCTTTTAGCCTTCATGTTGATGGATCCATGGATTTGGCACTCCAGGCATGATATGTGGTCATTTGACATTTTAACACTGTTGTGTGTCTCGTTTGTATGTTGTGCTCTAGCCTTTCAAAAAATATAATAATGGATTACCAACATTGCCCAAGGTTCTTTCTATATTTTTTTTGTATAAAAAGTTATCAAGCAATGTTGGAATTAATATCATACGACATAGGCCATCGACTGAAAGCTTAAGTACAACAAACACACACACACACACAAATGTTTGTGTGTGTGTAGAGAGAGAGAGAGAAAGAGAGAGAGAGAGAGAGAATAAAGATCGTGTAGGTACCACATTATTCATGAGTAATTGTGGGTACCAGTCAAGATGAATAATTCTTTCTTGTTTTTTTTTTCATAAACATGTATAACATAACATTATAGTAATATGTAAAAAAAAGTTACATTTCATGTCACGTGAATCCAAAAAATGGCATATTGGCATGTGAATATACAAAAGGAATTGATGTGAATATATAAACACTTGTGTACGTTCACATGCCATTTTATAGACTTACAAAACTTGAAATGATTTATGAAAAAAAGGAAAAAAAATTATTTATCTTGACTGGTAACTACATGTACTCATTGAAAGATAAGGTACTTATTTGATCCTTGTTATATATATATATATATATATATATGTATATACATACATACATACATGTATATATATATATATATATATATATATATATATATATATATATCTGTGTGTGTGTGTAGGGGAGGGTTCAATGAAGAATCAGTGTGCATCGGAGAACCGTGAGAACCACAATGCATCACAAGTGGAACAGTTGTGCGCCACACGGAAACAAATGTGCACCATGCGGGGAACGATATGCATCACATGGGAACCATTGTGCATCACACTGGAACATTGATGCATAGTACGTGGTGCAAAACTGTTCAGTGTGGTACATAATATGTATATACATATACATATACATATATACATATATATATATATATATATATGTGTGTGTGTGTGTGTGTGTACATGTATAGAGGATAGTTCAATGAAGAACAAGTGTGCATCGAAGAACCATAGTGCATCATGAGTAGAACAGTTGTGCACCACGCGGAAACAAATGCGCACCACATGAGGAACAATTATGCATTACTTGGGGAACAAAACCATTGTGCATCACACGGGATGACGGGAAAAGTGATGCACAATTATTGATGGACAACTGTTTCATGTGGTGCATAACTGTTCCTCGTGTGATGCTGTGGTTCTCATGGGTTCTCTGAGGCACATTGGTACTTCATTGAACCTCATATGTATATGTATGTATATATATATATATATGTGTGTGTGTGTGTGTGTGCATTTATGTAAATTTTAACACCATTGAATCTCAAACATGTGTGTAAGATCATAGAAACTCTGTCAGTGATACTTTTCGTCCTAAAATAAATTTCCATAGATAAAAAATACATAGTTCTAGGAATCTATAATTATTACAACTTTTAATTATCCATATGACAAATTTACCCTTAATTATTAATTACTTTAAAGAAGTCAACTTTTATAAGCCTCATAGTTAATGGTATAATTGGAATTACATAAGTTATATCTACCACTTTATGAGAGTGGGCATTTATTTTGGGACAAACTAAAAAGGAAAGTGGGCATATATCTTGGGATGGAGGGAGTAGTTGTCATCTATCTGCAGAAATAGTCTGTAATTTTTTTGATCTCCAGAAAATCAGAACCTTGGATTGGACTAATATATTGGCTTGATGTATCAACTTTTATGTGCACTTGTGTGTGCATCTTCATGGAACTCGCACATTTCATGCCTCAATATGGCAAGCAAATGCAGGAATCTTCGAAGCGGATATTTCCTTTATGCAAGAGCTATTTGCTAATCAACCAGTTTGTGGAGTCAAGATCCCAGTTCAAGTCTGGATTGGTTAATCATGCCTTCGCTGCTGCACTAAGGGCCCTTCTCCTTGTAAGTTTTTATGTTTGATGCTATTAGATGCTTTATTTCTATATATGTTGCTAAATGTAAATATTGATGGAAGTGGCAAACTTATGACAAATGTCAGAAAGAGTGGAACTTTTTGAGGTGAAGCCAAGCGAGTACTTCCTCACAGAAGGCACATTATATTAAAAATAGCAAAGGAAGTGGTTGTTTTGGGGAAAAATATGCAAATGAAAGAAAACTTATGAGGCTATGCGGAAAATTGGAGACGTGCCATCTTTTTTTGAAAGAAAACTTGGGGACGGTTTTCTTATTCTCTTTTTGGATTCGTCTTCAACTTTTCTACTTCTTTGATTTTTATTGTGTAACACCCCAATATTTAGAATACTACAAATCTTTAGAATACTATAAACTGGAAAAGTTATTTTAATTACATTACAAATCACCAAAATATCATGCTATGATCTCTATTGAACTGCTTTAACAACGTATAATTTATAATAGCAAAACTCAAAAAGGTATAATAATAACACTTTAAACTAAACTATTACATTCATCTAGTTTAACATGGGTGTTACCACAATATACATGCATATGCGAAAGAAAGCACTACCCCAACGGTCATGCTTACAACCGTCACTGATGCTTTATTGTTGCCCTTATCGCTAGGTACCTCTAGAGTCTAGATATTTATTTGAGAAACACAAATTACATACCCGCCAACTAAAAGGTTGATGAGTTCATGGGGTCTTAGCACCAAAATACTCGAAACATTATGATAAACCTTAAACAAACATGCAAGACATTTCCAGGTAAATAATAGTATACTATTTACATTATGATAAACCATATACCAACATTCCCATCAAAGTGTTCCCATCATGAATAAAACTATCTAAGCACAGTTGTCCTCATGGTTTTAAAAAGCACGCGTGAGGCAACCCGAGGTGATGTCATTGTGGCAACATGATGCAGATGTGATGCGTTTTCAAGAGGCGTTGAGAGGCGATCGCTTCATCGTGGCATCAGGATGAGGTATGAGGCGTTGTCTTTCACACATCATATACTAGGCTAATTCACATCAGAAGATTTGGGCTGAAAGTCTAGCCCTATTTTTCTTTGAACGGCAAGTCTAGCCCTGATTAACCCCAGCCGATACCTTTTAAACACAACTCACGATTCTGTTTAGTTTCTTCATTTCTTATTTTTCTTATGTGATTAGTCTACAACAATAGTGGACTAATCACCAGGTACTTTTTCTTTTGTTTCTTCTTCGATTCTTCTTTCTGTTTTATGCATCCCTTATTGGGTTTTGTATATATAACAGTATAATGTTTTTAGCATCTTCTTCTTCTGTTCGAATTCTCTATGTAATGGTATGAGTATCATGTGATTGTTACTTGTGGCATGTCATGATTTCATATACATGTACACACACACATATATGTGTGTGTATTATGGTTTAGGTAAATGTAGTATTAATGTTTATTTATCAATGAAATGTGATATCAAAATAAATTAGAAATTTTTTGCTTATGAAGTGTGCCTCACCCTGCGAATGAGGCTCTAGGACCTTCTTCGCATAGGTGCACCTCCGTTGATAAGCAACACGATGGGAGACCCTATTTGGATCCTTTACCTCGGATTAATGGGGATTCACGAATGAAGCTTTTAATCTGAACCTTAAGGGACTTCATGTATAAGTCAAGCGTTCTTAGATTTTTTAGCGGTGAATAATATCTCCACACAGCCCGTCTCCACAACGTAACAATCTCCACATGAATGTCAATCACATCAATTGCAGTTGGTCTTTGTAAATACTAAATCCAGTAAACCCAAAACTGTTTAAACTCCTCACTAGTGTGACTCCTTTATTAATCAATCTTGAAGGCTAGTTGAAGCTATGCAGATTTTCAACTTTGCAGTAGTCGTCGCCCTGGTAAACTTATTTGCAGGATTCTTCGTCTCAAGGATCGTTGTCAAACATCATTTACCATCACCAAGCAAGTCTCAGATGAAGTGATATCTCAACCGAATGTGTTTTGTTCTTCTATGAAACAATGGATTCTTTGTGGGATGATTTGCACGCTCAATTGCACAGTAAAGAACACTGATTGTTTGTTTCTTGTCCAACTCAAGAAAGTTTTTCAACCAGATCATTTTTTATTTGCTTCAGCAATAATCATGCATTCGGCTTCCATGGTTGAAAGTGCAACACTCTTCTGGAGTCGAACTGACTGTTGTTTCTCCCACTATAAACAAATACCCAATAGTGCTTTTACTTGAATATGGCCAACCACCCAAATCTGCATCAGCATATCCTTCCAAGACGTCTTTTCTCTTGAAACATAATACCATCTTCTAATTACCTTTCAACCACATAGCAACTGCTTCCCAATGCTCCTTTCTCAGACGAGACATAAATCTACTACCAAGTGACTTGCTAAAAGAGGACAATGTACTTGACAAAAAAACAGGTTGTAATAGGTTTCTAGTAATACATGTTCTTAGGCACATCGCAAGTACTTATTTACCCTTGACAATGGAAATAGTTCATCGTCTAAACATGGAAAGTTGGTTGCTACTACAAGCAATTTACCAAAATGAGAATGTCCGGGAGTTTTTTTCTGACAAAAACTAGAAAGTACCGAGTGTTGAAGCATACCTTATCTATTTAGTCCAGCAACCTAAATCACTTCCCGTTCAAAGTTCTGCTTATCTGATGGAGGCCACATGCTCATTTGGCATATGCTACATATCCAGATATCTTCTCGATATGTGATGGTATTAAATGTTGTTGTACATCCATATAGAATCTTAGTTCTTTTGATGTACCTCAATTCTAGCCTATCCCAGCTAGTTTCACATAGGATGGCTGTTCTAGCAACTGTGTATGTTTTTCTTCTCTTTTTTCCCACTTTTCAGGTTTCCACTTTTTTAATAGGATACTTCACTTCTTTGATAGTGATGATATTGTATGTTTTTTGATCTTATAACTATTTCTCAGGATTACCAGGCGATGGTGGCACAACTTGAACATCAGTTTCGACTTGGAAGACTATCAATACAAGGATTATGGTTCTATTGTCAGGTACTTCTCTATTAAGTTAAAGAACAACTTCTATCTTTTTGTTGTGTATTTGTTACTTGATTTTGTTTATTTAGAACTGGATGACTCTTTGTAATCTCAAATTTGCACATATTTTAAATTAGTAAATGCCAACTAGTTGATCCGAACTGACCACAAGGGATCCTCAAATGGTATGTTTCATGAGCATGTGGTCAAAACACCATAAGGCGCCAATCTCTTGATCTATCAAATTTTTGTTGACACAAGATATGACATATTGACTGATTCTTTTGGATCCAGATAATACGACGTTGGTTAGCACTTGCGGTAATAAGGCACCACCAAATGCTAAGAGAACTACTTTTTGATGAGATGGATATATCCTTAAACGACATGGTTTGAATTCTTGATGTCAATTAGACTTCCCTCAAGTAAATGTAGTGTTGTAAAAATCGGCCTAGGCGGCCGGTAACCGATACAGTCGTCCCTAGTTGGGGTTAATTAGTTGGAATCGATCAAAGTCGGCCAAAATGGGACAGAAATCGGTTAAGTCGATCAAAATTGGTCAAAATCTAATAACAATATTAATGAAATTAAACATATTTTATTGGGTGCTATGAACAATTGTATTTATAATTGAATATTTATTAACATGTTGTAAATTGTATGTATAATTTTAAAATTTACATACAAAAAATTCAAATCCGACTACCCCCCACTGCGTAGGCCGATTAACCGCTACTCCCTGGCCCGCCCGCCGACTACCGCCTAGCGAGTTTTGCAACATTGAGTAAATGACAGATATACCCCATTGCCATGTCAAGTTTTGAAGAAGTTAATGTTTTCTTTGTCCTTGTAATAACTTCATATCTTAGCGTCTTTTATGTAAACTTACGCACATCCATAGTCATTATATTGTGGGAAAGAGAGAATTTGTGGTAAGGTACCGAATAAGGTATCTTGCTAACTGCTGTGATATGATACCAGAATACTTATGTCACATTTGTCTCTCTCCTTACTCAGTCTCAGTTATTCCCTTGTATAATTAATGCACTGTCAATGGATTTGTTTCATTAATGTTATTTTGTAAAGAAGCTCAGAATTACCATAATTTATTAATGGAGTGATGTCAAAAGTATTGATTTTGCATTATCTTGCATTTCATTGTGTCTATGCAACCGAGAATATGTAGGGTTTATTGCTACCTGCCTTAATGTACAAGAAGAAAGATAAACTAATTTTGGTCTTTTTGTTATATTTGCAGCCAATGATGGGATCGATGCAAGCATTGTCAATAGTTATTAGGAAGGCTTCATCATATGATTTTGTTGGTTCAGCAGTCCTTAACCTTTTACAGAGTCAGGTAATGTAAAATGTTGACTCTTATGTTCTAGTTTCACCTATCTGATGTATTATAGGCTAGTTATGTATCCATTTTAAATTTAAACAGGCGAAGGTAATGGCTGGTAACTACATGGCGAGGTCACTGCTAGAGAAGATGATAGAGTCTGCAAATTCTGCATATCTTGGTATACTAGAAAGGTATACAATTAAGAATGCCAAACAACGTATGATTTATCATCTAAATACCTTTTCTTTTGCAAAATTCTTGATGAGGCAAAACATAAGATATTTTAAGCAGGAGCAGCAGCAGCAGCATTGTGGAACTAAATTTAGTGTTCTTTTGGTCACCGATGTAATTAGATGGCTCTACTAACATGCATTTGTACTTGTGATCAGAAAAGAAGATGAGGAGAGCAATGTTTTATGACTTTGAGTAGCCTATAAGTCTATAACAGTTAAGATGATGTGCCTTTCTATGAATTTTGAGAAGGTTTCTGAAGGATTGTGTTATAAATGCAAAAATAATACAAAAAATATCAACTTGAGCATGATTAAGATAGACACACCAGTACACCAACTATTACCATTAAAGGGATAGTCACCGATGGTGTATGAAATCTGAAAAGCTATTAATTTTCGAACCCTCAAATCCTCAATAGATTGTTGCAATAGACCGTTAACAATCGAAATCTAGAATCACCGACTCAAGCAGTAAGTTGTTAAATATGCAGGTGGGTGTATGAAGGAGTTATTGATGATCCTCATGACGAGTTCTTCATTGCTGAAAACAAATCTCTGCAAAAAGTATGATTGTAAACACTGATCATATACAATGGAATTAAATGCTTCAATAGTATCTAACAGCGTTTTTTCTATAGGAGAGTCTCACCCAAGATTATGATGCTATGTATTGGCGACAACGATATAGTCTCAAGGATGATATTCCTTCTTTCCTTGCAAATTCAGCTGAAATCATTTTAACAACAGGGAAATATTTAAATGCCATGAGAGAATGTGGGCATAGTGTTCAGGTTTTCCTATGGCTTTCAATTGTTATCAATGATGTAGAAATCGCTTGGTGGTAGTCGGCCGGCCGACTGGGGGCTAGGGAGTAGTCGGCCTAGGCGGGGAGCAGTCGAATTGGAATTTTTTATATGTAAATTTTTTAGAATTATACATACAACATATTTATAAATACTCAAATATAAATATAATTAATCATAACATTCAAAAATATGTAAGACAATCATAATTGTTAAAAACTTCAAATAGACTTACTTCAAAGTTCAAATATAGAATTCTAGTTCATTAATACTATAATTAGAATACTATAATACTATAATTAAAATTAGCAGAAAAAATGAGAGACTCAAGCCGCAGAGGCGAGCGTCGTATGAAGGAAAAGTAGCAGATGCGAGCGTCGTATGAAGGAACAAACCTTAATCTGTTTCTTTTTGCCTTTTATTGTCTTATTAATTTATTTTTTCTTAAAAAAGTTGACTTTTTGACCGCCCAGGACCCCGCTTAGGACCGCCTAGACTGATTCCGCCTAAATAAGGCCGATCATAGTCTAATCGCATCGGAAAGGTACCGAGCACCGCCTAGCGCCGATTAGTCGGCAGGCGGCCGATTTTTACAACATTGACTGACAAGACTAATATATTAATAACACTATTATAATAGTTATTGTTGTTAATAAATGCTCTTAGATTAGCTAGTCTTGTAGGTCCCTGCATTGGAGAATTCAAAATTGATGAACTTTGGGTCCAATGATCATTACCTTGAATGCATCAAATCTGCTTATGATTTTGCTAGTGGCGAGTTACTAAATCTCATGAAGGACAAGGTGTGTTTATTTTCAAATCTTATTACTGGTTGATGCATCTTTTAGCACTTATTTCATTCACTTACAAAATAGATTGGTGCTTTGATTTGTTTACTCATGCTAGTGGTCAATTATTATTTTTGATGTTGATAGTACGATCTCATTGGAAAGCTACGTTCTATTAAGCATTATCTTCTTCTAGACCAGGTATGAGCTAGCAACCCAGTCTTACTATTGTAATTTGATTTATGCTTTGTCTCATCAACTTCTTTTAAATATAAAACCTATTGTATGGACTATGAATTAAAGAAACTAATGTGGCGTTTGGTTCGTGTAATGGAATTCGATGGAATTGGAATCTAAATTTAGCTTGTTTAGAATTAGAATTTTTGAAAACTAATGTAAAGGGTTAAATTTATGCATTTTCCATCAAATTTACTTGGTTATAGGAATTTGATTCCTCCCAACTCATACATGAATTAAATTCAAACATATACATGAATTAGATTCCAACCTACATCTCTAATCAATACTAAAAACCATCTTCCACCTTCATCATTAACCATATTATTAACTAAAATTTAAATTCAAACTCCTTTGAATTCCATTCAATTAAAGCATTTTTGTACATTCTTCATTCTTAGTTTTTGTGTACAATCTTCCGTTTTGTTCACATCTCAATAGGATCGAGGAACACATCTTTCTTCTCATACCATACAAACAGACTTGCAAATGCAAGGTAGTTAAAGGCGAAAGAGGTGACATGAGGTGATTAGGGACTAAGACTAGGGGGCAAAAAGGTGAGGGACCAGGCGAATTAAGCTTATAGAATTTTATAGCTAGTGTATATGACACAATTAAACATATAAACATAGAAGAAGAGAATAATATGATTAAACAAAAACATAAATACCTTAAATTATAATAGTAAAATAGTTTTTAATGATAAGAAACCAAGAAAAAGAAATCTTATAGGGACAAAAATGTCTAAAAGGTCTGTCATGAGTTGTGGAGACTGATTATTGTTGAAGGCTTATCTGCCGCTACAAAATCTTAGCATGTCCGGTCTATTAAGGATTTCTTTATTTCGGTAGTTGTTTTCTATAAGTATTAACCTCTTTGTAGGAAAGACTAGCTAGTGCGGCCGTGGACGTAGGTCATTATTGGACTGAACCATGTAAAATATGTGTTCTCGTTTTCTGCGTTTGTGTGTGTTTTTAACTTTTCGTGTGTCATTTCTCAACAGTATGTGGTTTCCCAATCCCGTAACTAAAAGTCTGTAATCTCTAATCCTAAATTCCTAATCACCCTCTTTGAAGTTATCTTCTCCTATATCCTAATTCCTAATCACTGTAACAAGTTATGGAAGTTAGAACACACACAATTGTAGTACCATGCGAAAATTAGTACTTCTGAATAGTTATGGAAGATAGGGCCGAGAGAAGAGGAAGAGGAATATTGTTGTGTTGTAAGTTGTAACTTGCAATCCAACAACTTTCTATTATTAATAAGTGACCTAATGCCCATCTAACTACTTAAGGGCAATCTTGTCAATATTCAAATGTTTTATTGCCTCAGCACCTTAACAGTGAAGAAAAACTCAGAATAATAAGAGGGAGTACAAAATATTTCTGCAACTTTTATTCATCATTGGCGTACCAATATATAGGCTAATATAAGTAAAAATATACCATTAAGCCACTACTAAATTAAGTGCCAAAACATGAAAAAAAATTCCCACTACTTGAACCGACCAACATAAATAATTAAAGATAAAACAAACTCCAAAATAGTAGATCTAGAGAAACAACACACTAACAAGGTAACAAACTCTCCCGTAAACTGATGTTGAATTGTTGATGAGGTCAGTTTCCTTTAAATGAGATCCTCCTCACTACAAACTCCTAGCAGCTTTTGAAGCTTGTTAAAAGAATCCCTATTAAGACCTTTTGTGAATATGTCTGCAATCTGATCTTTGCTCCTGCAATGAACGAGCTCAATTGCTCCTGCTTCTCAGCTTCCGCAAGGCGCCTTAAGAAAAAAAATCTAGCACCAATATGTTTACTCCTTCCATGCATAACAGGATTTTTTTTTTGGGAACTTGATACTTGAAGTGTTATCACAATAAATCCTTGTAGCTTCCTCCTTAAAGTTGATAAATGCAAGAATTCCTCCCAATGAGGTTGCTTGACATGCGCAACTTGTTGCTGCTACGAACTGAGCTTCTGTACTAGATAGAGTTGTGATAAAGATCCAATTATGGAGCCCAGTTTAGATGATACAAGTCAGCCCAATCAGCCCAATAGATGGATCGTTTACAAAAGGAGGAAAGGGCCACGTGTAGGGCAGGAATTCAATTAGTTAGTTATTCTGTTTGGAGAGAATCTAATCTATATTTATAATCCTCCTGCGTAAGGATGAGAGCAGCATTATTTTTCTTTTTCCTGAAATTGTAATCGGCTTCTTCTAGCTTGGGCAGGGAGTCTCCGACTCTTCTGAATGTTCTTTTCATTTCAATCAAATACAATCATTTAGTCTAGTTCTTTGCTATAGTTTCATCTTGAGATTCTATCAATTTGGTTCCATTGTCGGGAAACGAACTCCAGCCATGGTGCAACCGGAGCCTCCCACTGTGAACACGAGAACCCAATCCCGCCTCGATTCCCATGAAGAAAGGCTTGTTGATTTATCCGGCAAGGTGGAGGACCTGTCCACAATGATGGTCTCGATAAAGGAGATGCTGGAAAGAGTACTCACCAATCATGACAAGGAAGCTACATCGAACCCAATCCTCACCGAGGATATTGTTTCTGGATCCAATTTTCGTTTCAAACCACCATTAGCCAACGGGAATCACTTCGACAGCTCTCTATTCTCATTGCCAAAGGTTAAACTTCCCCAGTTTGAAGGTATTGATCCCAGAGGTTGGATTACGAAGGCTGAGTTATACTTTCAGGTAAACCAGATCCCACTCCCAAAAAAACTTGAATTAGCTCAGATGTGTATGGATGGAGTCGCTTTGAATTGGTACACCAACCTTATGAAAAAACACCCACAAACCGATTGGAATCAATTCCGGGATAAACTCATGACACGTTTTTGCGGAACCAAGTTCCGAAATGCTTATGAAGCTCTGGGTTCGCTGTACCAAGAGGACGATATAGAGGATTATATTGAAGAATTTGAGGCTCTGTCTGCTTTAATCCCAGATCAATCGGAAGAACAATCAATCGGGATGTTTTTGAGGGGTTTGAAGGATAACGTGAAGAACTGGGTTCGAGCCTTAAGTCCAACGTCATGCGACCAGGCGATGGATTTTGCCCGTCATGTATCCATCGCTACCGGAGCAACAAGCAATCGATTGAATCGAAGCAAAGTGACGGTGTCTAGCGGTGTAAACAACGCAACGACGTCAAATTGGAAAGGATCTTCTAAAGTGGACCGGTTTACTCAATCCAGCCCCACACACAAACCCAATTTTCCAACGGGCCCAACAATTACTAAGGCCCAAACTCCTACTCGTCACCTCACCAAAACAGAATGGGAAGATAGGCGGAAACGAGGGTTATGCTTCAGTTGTGGGCAAAATATACTCCCCAACACAAATGTACGGCTGGCCAGTTACGAGTGATGCTCCTAGCTGATGGAGAAGAAATCGGAGAAGACGGTGAGGTGCGACTGATAGAAGCTGAAGAAACCGAGGAGATACCTACCGAAGGTGAGTGCCAATCTTTAGAATTAAATGGGTTATCAACTGATTCTCCATCTGATCTTAAAACTTTGAAATTAATGGGGGAAATACATGGGTTACCGGCTCTAATTTTGATCGATAGTGGAGCAACACACAATTTCATTTCAAAAAAGCTTGTCAGGGCTTTGGGTATCAATTTGGTACCTATTGACACCCTGGGAATCCGACTTGGGGATGGGAATAAAGTGTGGGTGACTGATCAATGCCAGAATGTTCTGCTGCGATTCGGATCGTTCGAATGTCGGGTTGATGCTTTAGTTTACGACTTGGGACCACTCGATTTTATATTGGGTATCGCATGGTTGAGGCGACTTGGGGACGTTCTGTTCAACTGGCAGACTCATGAAATCAAGTTCTGGCAGCAAGGGATTCCGGTTCAATTGAAGGGAATCAACTCACCGCTGACCAATCATTCATCCCTTCGAGACTGTTTGGAGGGTCACTTAGTGCATCTTAATGTTGAATCTGGTTACCCCACTAGTTTAGACTCTTATCAACAACAACAATTAGATGGATTGCTGAATGGTTTCTCCTCTGTTTTTCAAGAGCCACAAGGCCTACCTCCAGTGAGATCGATTGAACATACAATAAATCTTTATGAGGGTCAGGGACCTATATGTGTTCGTCCATACCGATACCCCCACGTCCATAAGGATGAGATACAGAGGCAAGTGTCTGAAATGTTGAGTTCGGGAATAATTCGGATCAGTCAGAGTGCATTTTCCAGCCCCGTAATTTTGGTTAAGAAGAAGGATTCTTCGTGGAGGTTGTGCATTGATTATAGAGCCTTAAACAAAGTTACTGTCCCCGACAAATTTCCCATACCGGTGGTTGAAGAATTACTTGATGAATTACATGGATCACAATTTTTCTCGAAAATCGACCTTAAATCGGGTTTCTACCAAGTTCGAGTTCGGGAATCAGATGTAGAGAAAACAGCATTTCGGACGCACGATGGCCACTACGAGTTCCTCGTTATGCCTTTTGGCTTAACAAACGCACCCGCTACCTTCCAAGCTTTGATGAATGAAATATTTCGACCACTACTACGAAAAGGAGTTCTAGTTTTCTTTGATGACATTTTGGTCTATAGCCCAACTTGGGAACTCCACGTTCAATTGTTACAAGCTGTCCTGCAGCTTCTTTGGGAGAATGGGCTAGTCATAAATAAGAAGAAGAGCCATTTTGGAATAAACTCAGTTGAGTATCTGGGGCACATCATTGATGGCAGGGGTGTTTCTATGGATCCGGTAAAAGTTCGGTCAATTACAAATTGGCCCACTCCAATTAATGTGAAAGGGGTGCGAGGGTTCCTTGGTCTTACCGGATATTACCGTAAATTCATTAAAGGATACGGTAAAATCGCTCAACCGTTAACAGAGCTAACCAAGAAGGATAATTTTCATTGGGGGCCTAAGGCCCAAGCCGCTTTTGATGAACTCAAGTCACGTATGACATCCGCCCCGGTCTTGGCTCTTCCAGATTTCTCCAAACCGTTTGAGATCGAGTGTGATGCTTCCGGTCGTGGAATTGGGGCTGTTTTGATGCAAGATAAACACCCAGTTTCGTTTTTTAGTAAAGCTTTGGCAGAGAAGACTTTGTCCAAATCAGCTTATGAGAAAGAGATTATGGCTCTCGCTTTATCAATCCAACACTGGAGACCGTATCTATTGGGCCGTCACTTTACTGTTTTTACTGATCAAAAGAGCTTGAAACATCTATTAGAGCAGCGTATTACTACCACTGATCAACAAAATTGGCTGGCAAAGTTAATGGGATATCGATTTTGTATTTCGTACAAACCAGGGAACGAGAATCGTGCAGCTGATGCGCTTTCCAGAATGCACGAAGGGTCAGAGCCTACTTCTATGGTCTCATTTCCACAGTGGCCAGAGGGTGCAGAATTAACTACAGGTTATGATGCTGATCCAAAATTGCAAAAACTGATTTCTGACCTCACTAATCAGCCCGATTCTCATCCCTTCTTCGTTCTCATCGGAGGAACATTGTATTACAAGAACCGGCTTGTTATACCAGCGACTTCCCCTTGGATACCCAAGCTCTTGGCTGAATTCCATTCGAGTCCTACTGGGGGTCATTCCGGTTTTATTCGCACGTACAAACGCTTGGCAGCCCATGTTTATTGGTTTGGTATGGTGAAAGCCGTTAAACTTTTTGTCCAACAGTGTGACATTTGCCAAAGGTATAAATCTTCCACCCTTGCACCGGCTGGTTTGCTTCAGCCGCTCCCCATTCCATCAGCAATATGGGAAGATATATCCCTTGATTTTATTACCGGGTTACCAAGGTCTAAAGGTTACGAAGCAGTTTTAGTGGTCGTCGATCGTTTGTCGAAATATTGCCACTTTATTCCCCTCAAACACCCATACACAGCTAAGTCCTTAGCTGAACTCTTTGTGAAGGAGATCATTCGTTTACACGGCGTACCAAATTCTATTCTCAGCGATCGAGACCCGCTTTTTCTGAGTACCTTTTGGCAAGAAATTTTTCGCATGCAAGGGAGTAACCTTAAATTTAGCTCCGCCTATCACCCTGAAACTGATGGGCAAACGGAAGTCGTGAATAGAAGCTTGGAAACTTATTTGAGATGTTTTGCAGCTGATCAGCCCAAGACATGGTCTCATTGGCTCCCTTGGGCTGAATTCTGGCATAATACTGCTTACCACTCCCCTACTGGCACAACTCCCTTCGAGGTGGTGTATGGTCGTTCTCCCCCGACCATTTTTCGTTATGTTCCTGGGGAAGTTCGTTGTGCAGCCGTCCAACAAGAGTTACAGGACCGGGATGAGGCAATTAAGCAACTTAAATTTCATTTAACGAGAGCCCAATCGCGAATGAAAACTACTGCCGACAAACACCGTCGAGATGTCCACTATGAAGTAGGGGAATGGGTTTTTCTCAAACTCCGGCCTCATCGACAGCAATCGGTCGTTCGCCGGATAAACCAAAAATTAGCTGCACGGTTCTACGGGCCTTTTCTCCTATGATGCACGGAAACGCCTAAGAAGTAGCCGCTCCCGTTTCCGATACCTCTGGGAAACGGATACGCCCCCGATACGGCCAGAAACGTTTCTCGTGGAGTTTCCATGGAGTTTCCACGAAGTTTCCTCTAAGTTTCCATGAAGTTTTCGTTTTTTTTAGGGTTTTTTAAGAATTAAGGGGTAATCAAGGTTGCAAATCGGTGGCGGCCAACCGGCGGAGAAGGAAGAAAAAGGATGAAGAAGAAGGATGAGAGAGATATAAACCTTATGATATCGAGAATGAGACCAAGGAAGTGGTGGCGGCCGACCAACGGCGGAGAAGGAAGAAAAGGGAAGCAACGGCGAGAAGGAAGACCAGCGGCGAGAAGGAGAAGGGACTAAGGGAGAGACGCTTCTATTTTAATAAAAAAAAAAACCCTAAAGGAATAAGAATGCAGGTGCTTCCTTTTATTCTAATAACCATTTATTATATTATTATAAGATTAATTAATAAAAGACCTTTGGACGTTGTTACACTTTACATCAATTTTTGAATTTCTTCATTATATATATATATATATATATATATATATATATATATATATATATATATTATTTGGCGTATCTCTCCCGTATCCGTATCTAGAATTTTTAATTTTTGCCGTTTCCCGTATCCGTTCTGTACCCGTTTCCTGTTGCCGTATCCGTTTCCGTGCAACTTAGCTTTTCTCATCATTGAGAAGGTTGGTCCCGTCGCCTACAAGCTGCAGTTACCTGAGTCAGCCCGTATTCATCCGGTATTCCACGTGTCGCTACTTAAACGTGCTGTCGGAAATACCTCAGTCGAACCGGAACTACCCAATGGTTTATCAGTGGACTCTACCAGTGCTCACCTCCCCGAAAAATGCCTTGCAACCAGATACACTACAAAGAATGGCCAACAAGTTGAGCAATGGTTAATACAATGGCAGTCTGATGCCATCGATGAATCAACCTGGGAAGATGCTGTTGATATACAAACACAATTCCCTTCATTTCAGCTTGAGGACAAGCTGGTTCCTCAAGGGGCGAGTAGTGATAAAGATCCAATTATGGAGCCCAGTTTAGATGATACAAGTCAGCCCAATCAGCCCAATAGATGGATCGTTTACAAAAGGAGGAAAGGGCCACGTGTAGGGCAGGAATTCAATTAGTTAGTTATTCTGTTTGGAGAGAATCTAATCTATATTTATAATCCTCCTGCGTAAGGATGAGAGCAGCATTATTTTTCTTTTTCCTGAAATTGTAATCGGCTTCTTCTAGCTTGGGCAGGGAGTCTCCGACTCTTCTGAATGTTCTTTTCATTTCAATCAAATACAATCATTTAGTCTAGTTCTTTGCTATAGTTTCATCTTGAGATTCTATCAAGTTGTTAGAATTAAGAACAATAAACAATGCAAAGAAAAAGAAGTACACAAGGATTTATGTGGTTCGCATGATCAGAGTAATTGTGTTACATACACGGGCAAACTACAGAGATTTTATTATGGTTTCTGCTGGGGTTACAATGATACAAAGAAATATATTTATGATGATAAAGGTTGACCTATGGATCTAGGAGATTAGGACTGGCTCACAGGCCCGAAACATCACCTATTCTGTAAGGTCTATGGGCAGATCAGAATTCACAACTCCACAAGAGCTACTGTCGGCAACTTCTTTGATGACCATCAAATTGCACACGATTCCAACATAAAAACGTATCAAATATGCTCTTTCAACCATTAGGGTATCCTGCATAATTACTATCCGTATAACCAATTAAAGTTGCCTTTTCTCCTTTCTTGTAAACAACATGTAGGTCCCGTACTCAGTTGTTCCTCTTAAGTATATTAAAATATGTTTAGCAGCCAACAGATGCTTCTCCTTGGGAGTTGGGATATTCCATGAACCTGCTGACTCACATTATGCATAATGCCTAGTCTCGTGGCTGTTAAGTACATCAAGATACCTACAATTTACTTGAAAAATGTGTTGTCCATGTTACCTTCTTCATTATCTTGCAAATATTGAAGCCCTCTTTCTGTTGGTGTGCTGACAGGAATAAAACTTTCCTTCTAAAACCTGTCCAAAATCTCCACAAGCTTTGTTTGAGAAACAAAAGTTCCAGCATCCAACTGCATCAATCCAAGATTGGTCATATCAAACTCAATCATCATGGACTCCTTAAATTTCTGAAACATAGAACTATCATTCTCGGTGTAAATTAAGATCATCAGCATATACACATACGATTAGAATCTTTCCACCATCACCGGTTTTAATGAAGAGTGTGTTTTCATAAGGACATTTTGAAAGCCCTCCTTTGGAAAATAAGCATTTATACAATTATACGAAGCTCTCAAAGCTTGCATTAGGTCATATAAATTATAAAACCTTTTTCAATTTGAACACCATATTTTCATTACCAACTTTATTGTAACCTGGAGGTTGATTTACAAATACCTATTCCTCTAAGCTTTGCCATGATTTTTGAGCGGCTAAATTAACAAGAAGCCTGATAGCGTCATGTCGTGCAATAGGAGCGAAGACATCTTTGTAATCCACACCAAACTCTTGTAACCTTTAGTGACTAAACGTGCTTATCTCAATCTCACCTTTTTCATTTAACTTTGTCGTGTATACTCATTTTACTCCCATAATCTTTTGCCCTTCAAGTGTCATCTTGTTTAATTGCAGCAATTAATTCATCCATAGTTTGGCACCATTTAGATTCACTTACAACTTCATGAAAAGTGAATGGGTCAAAATCTCCGAAATAAAGCAAAATAAGTGGCAGGATCCTCTTCATCAATTTCTTGAACTTCATAGTCAACCATCCAAGCCTTTATAGCACGTACATGAACATCTTCATGATTTCTTTCTGGTTGTCTTCCAGAGCCTTCTGGCTGCAAAGGTGGGTGGGTCTTCAACATGAACACGAGCACCTCATTCGAGGAAGAGTGCCTTTCTTCCTCCTCACCATCAAAGCTTGTTGGATTTTAGCACATTCCCATGACCAAGTGGCATTTTCATCAAAAATCATGTCACGGCTAACCACAATCTTCTTTGTGTTGGGATTGTAAAGCTTATAACCTTTAAACTATTTACTAACTCCCAGAATAATGGAATTTTCTCCTTTGTCATCCAACCTTGAACCTTTTCTTTTGTTTTATTGGATCGCGGGCATGTGCTACATACAAAAACTTTGGAATATTCTAAATTCGTCCACTTCATGCCTCCTCTGGAGTCGTAGTTTGAACGATGAATGGACTTATGTTCAATATATGAGTACTTCATTGAGTAGCTTCCGAACCAAAAGTTTTGGAGTTCTGCTAATTGACAGCAAGCTACAAACCATGTTCAAGATTGTGTGACTTTTCCGCTCAAAATATCCATTTCTGCTGATGAGTATAGGCTGCTGTAAGTTGTCTTTTGATACCATCACTTTCACAGAAGCTACAAGTTTTTGAATATTGAACTCTTCACCACGATCTGTGCAAAGAATTTTATCAGGCATCCACTTCTTTCTCAGCATGTACTTTAAAGCTTTTGATATATTTCTGCAAGAAATACACCCATGTATTTCGACTAATGCCATCAATGAAAGTGATGAAGTATCTTTACCTCCATTGGAACATGGTTTAATGGGTCCACAGATCGGAATAAACCAGCTCCAAAACGTTTTTTTTTGCTCTCCATGATTCTTCCTGCGGAAAAGGATTTTGATGTTGTTTGCTGACAACACGAATTTCACATACTTCATATGGTACATCAATCTGTGAAAGGCTAGCTATATTTTTCTAGTATGGTGTCTTCAACCCTTTGAGGGTTTGATGTACATAACGAAACTGCCAAAGCCATGCCACATCCTTCAGCTTTGCTGAGAAACAGAACTGAAGAAGGCTATTGAGATAGAGGGAAACATCTTGTTTGTTGTCATCTTTACTTAATCAATTAATCCCAAGTTGACATCTAGAATTCTGCAAACGTTATCTTTTATAGAGATCTCATAACCCTTTTCTTGTAATTGACAGATACTCATGAATTTCGTATTCAAACTGTGAACAAAAGAACATTATAATTTGTTTGATTAGAGCCTCTGTTGGTTTGAATCATTACATATCCCTTTCCCATAATAGAGACTTCATTGTTGTCACCCCATCTAACAACATCATTTATAGATTCATCAGGCTGAGAAAACATATTTGTCTCCGCTCATGATTGCGGTAACCAGTGTCCATATACCACACTCATTCATCTCTTCCTTTGATTGACATGTCATCAACAACGATATAATTTTCTACTTGTTCTTCCTCTTTCTTCACATAATGGGACCTCTCATCATATAACTTGGCTAGGGTTTGTATAGCATTCTGATTATAATGCCCAAACTGGTGACACCAAAGACACTCAAAGCCCGATTATCTCTTGTGTTTGAATGATAGCCTGCTTGCCCACATCCTCTACCTTGTAATTCAGCCTTGTGGTGCTGATTTTGCTGCTGAGTGGAATTATTTCTGCCCCATCCTCTTCTGCGGCCTCGGCAATTTTGATATTCAAGTAACACCCTCATTCTTTATTACTGAATGATCACTTCAGATTTTCAATGCATGTTCCTTTTGAACATGGTTGTTTGAACTTATGAGCTTTGCAACCATCAAGTGAGAGCTCTTCCACACCATTTGATTCTCAAGCAAATTGAATTTAGTTGTTAAGGATTGGACAATCTTTTCAACAACAGTGACAAAATGACATCTTCTGTTCTATCTCCATGGATACGCATTTGTTGATAATGGCCATCACCTGAGAGAAATAGTCTGATTCAGATTCTCTGACTTCATTCTGGCGTTTCAAATTCTGAGCGTAAAGGTTGAAGCTGCTGCCTTTAGTAGATCCCTGGTACTTCTTCATCGAGTCCCAAATATCTTTGGAAGTTCCTTCATTGGTGTAAGTTGAACTCAGTAATTGTTTGTATATTGTTGTATATAAAACACTGATTACAAGGGTTTATATAAGAGATATATTTACACTCTAAACCCTATACTAGTTGCATTCTAATCCCTCTAATATAAGGAAACATATAATATAAGGAAATACATAATAAGGACACATATGATATAAGGAAATACATATGTGTCTAATATTCCCCCGCAAGCTAAGGCCGAGGAACGACCTGTAGCTTGGATCGTAAAAACATAAAACGCTGCGAAAGAAGCCGCTTGGTGAAGATATCTGCAATCTGATCATTGGTGGTTATGAACTGGACCGAAAGCTGCTTGTCCGCAACCTTTTCTCGAACAAAGTGAAAATCAACCTGTACGTGCTTAGTCCGAGCATGGAACACAGGGTTGGCAGAAAGATAGGTAGCGTCGAGATTATCACACCATAGCGTAGGGGTCTTCTTAAGAGGGACTTGAAGTTCGCGCAACAGTGTTTTAAGCCAAGTTAGCTCAGCGACTGTATTAGCTAGAGCCTTGTATTCTGATTCTGTAGATGACCGAGACACAGTCTTCTGTTTCTGTGCAGACCAGGATACTAGGTTTAAACGTAGGTAGATGGCATACCCTCCGGTGGATCGACGGTCATCAGGGCAACCAGTCCAATCAGCAATCGAGAACCCTGTAATAGCGTTATAGGCAGAATCAGTGTAGGCGTGAAGAAGAGTGCTAGAGTCACGCCGAAGCCGTAATCCGAAAGTAGAGGTGCCTTACAGATAGCGAAGAATCCGTTTAACAGCCGACCAGTGATTTTATGTAGGGTAGTACATAAACTGAGCAACTTTGTTGACGGCAATCCGACGATACTTGACCGGGACGGAAAATGTAGCACTATCACCAAGAGCAAGATTAGCAGTCGTAGTCATTGGAGAAGGAACCGCTTACTGCTCAGCCTGCACAAGCCCACTACACCAATCGATCAGGTAACTCTCGGGGTCGTGGTCGTGACTCCCGTCGTGGCGGCGGAAATCACTACAATCGGAATCAAGGCGGTACTCGCGATCAGTTCAGCTGGGCTTCTACTCAGAATACAGTATTTGGTACCCGGCGGCTGCTAGGGTTAGGAATCCTGGCTCTGATACCAAGTTGAACTCAGTAATTGTTTGTATATTGTTGTATATAAAACACTGATTACAAGGGTTTATATAAGAGATATATTTACACTCTAAACCCTATACTAGTTGCATTTTAATCCCTCTAATATAAGGAAACATATAATATAAGGAAATACATAATAAGGAAACATATGATATAAGGAAATACATATGTGTCTAATAGTGTAGCATTATTCGATCAATCGCTTGAAACAAGTAGTTTTTGGCTTTCAAACCCTTCAACTTCATCATCTCCAATTCCTTTTGCTGCGCCTCGGTGAGAGCCACTGCAGATTCTGGTGTTGCTACACCAAATTTGATGACTTGCCAATACCCTTTTGACCTCAATAAGTTCTCTATCGACATACTCCAGTGCTCATACCGTCCATCAAATCGAGGAATCGATGCTTGTACATAATTGTGTGAAGCCATTATTATAGAACTCCCACTGCCAAAGAAAAAATTTGCTGTCTGCTGCTGCAATTAGAGAACCCAAGTTCTCAAATCTCTCTTGTTTTCCTTCTGATAACAGGGCTCAGATGTTGCTGTAGAAAAACTCAGAATAACAAGAGGAAGTACAGAATCTATCTGCTATTTTCATTCATCACTGTGTGCCAGTCTATAGGTATACAAGTAGAAACATACCACTAAGTCAATATTAAGTTTAACTGCTAAAACAAGAAAAGTCCTTCATGATAAAACTAGAGAAAAAACACACTAACAAACATATTGTGCCTGGTTGCACAGTCCAATGACTCCTTAAACACATCGCTTGAACTACGTCAGGTCGACTTGGTGAAAGTCACCTTGCTTTTGAGCCTAGTCCCTCTTTTTTTTTTTTGCGCCTTTGACTACACTGAGCAAATGAAAAATAAAAGGGGAAACTGAATTCTCCTTTCTTAAGATTGGTCATTGTTTTAGTGTGGTGTTTTCTTGATTGGCTTGGGCTTAATTTTATTTTGTTGGAGTCTTGTTTCTGTTATGATGGCTATCATGTAAGAACTTTTGTTTGACTTACAGGGTGATTTCTTGGTTCACTTTATGGATATTGCCCGTGACGAACTTGCCAAAACACCAACTGAAATCTCTGTTGAGAAACTTCAGGTCTTCATTCACTTGATGTTTTCTTACTACAATTTGTTTTATTGTCATCTTGTTACCATATTGATGGCTAATTCATATTAATCCCATATGAATAAGAGTCATCCTTCACCTTTTAGGTCTTATCATGTTTGTTTTTATCTCTAATGATTCATGTTACCACAGTAACCACACACACACACATCCTGTGTGAATTTAAATATTTGTGAGAAATGTTGAATCGAAGTACGTATATGTTTGTAATTATATTAAATGACAAAAGAGTCAGTGGTCTACAAAATCACTTGATGAGGTCTGCTTAGTCACCAGACCAAGGATCTGCCAAACACTATTACTGCAGATTGAAAATTGTTGATAGTGATGCGCCAGTGGAAGCCATTTTAACTTGTTATCTACATGCATAATTTCTTTGAAATTTATTGTAACCTTCATGAAGCACGGGTAATTAAAGTTTGCGTTTGTCTTTAAATTTAGTCTCTGTTGGACCTTGCCCTGCGTTCTACAGCAGCTGCGGCTGATCCTTTGCATGAGGACGTCACATGTTCTGTGGTCAGTAACAATTATACATGGTCTTGGACACAAAAAAATGAACTGAAGAATAAACAATATATTGTTAAGGTGATGTGAATTTCTGCTTTCAGGACACATGTTCTTTGCTGAAGAGATTGAGCACTTTGAAAGATCTTCAATTAGGTGAGACTGTGTCAGAGACTGATGTTTTAGAAGAGCCGTTGAGTATTACTGGGTTGGAAACATTTTCTGTTAATTACAAGGTAATTATAAATACTCACCTTTTTTTCCTTCATCAATTGCTCTCGCTATCTTTTTGTTGTTCTTGCTCTTGCTTTAAATCATGTTTTAATTTTTCTACTCCAGTAAAGTATTTAGTTCTTTTATCATATTTGCTCTTTGGGAAGAGGAAGATGTGAAGATAGTCTTATTTGACCTGAGAACCAAATAGATGATTCTTTTGAATGAAATTTTCTTTAGAGATTTATAGGCTGTAGCTAAGCTAAAATCGTCCTCACATATGTGATCCATCAATAAGTTCAACATATCGCAATTGTTTTTATAAATATTCATATTGTAGCCATTTGTTTCTCTTGCTCACTTGAATTCTCAATTAGTAGCCATTTCATCCATGGTTGTTAAGATCGCGAGTAAGATCGGTCGATCCTACCAAGTGATTTCGAGCAGGATTGGTGTAGTATCGTATTATAGCAGGATCGAACGTAGGATCGTGGGATTGTTCGTAGGATCGTGGGATTGTTCGTAGGATCGGTCACCGGTCTGATCCTACCTTTTACTTGGTCCGGACTCTCTAAACCGGTTCCGTGTACCGATTCGAACCAATCTTTTACCAAGATCCAATCATTTTATCAATTAAGACAGTGAGTCAAATTATAGGATGTATGATTGGTTGACTTTTTTAGGATGACCATAAACATTTTAAACATGAATGTACATTTTTCCCTATTTATTGTATAAATATTTTTTTAAGTGTTATATAATATAAAATCACAAATTATAGTACCTAAAAAAAATTAAAAAGTAGTGATTTTGTGGTAGGATCTTACGATCCCGATCCGATCCTACAATCCCGATCTTGCCGAGACAATAACGATCCTAGGTAAGATCTCGATCTTGACAACCTTGATTTCATCTTATCAATGGGTGGAACCTCTGGTCAACACTACTCCATGCTCATTTGAATAGGCTACATGCAAGTTACTAAAATATAATTATACCTTACCTTATTGATCTTACAACTCCTAGCATCATCCAAGATAAAATAGAGGGGGAAATTATAATCCGTAAATGGGAATCGAGCCTCATAACCGTATTTTTTTTGTGCTTTGGTAGTGTAGACTCAATTTTGGGGTCTCTAAGTACTTGCTTCACTCTTACACTACACCCATGCCTGAAAGAAGGTAACAGAGGTTGACAAAATACATTTACAACAAAACATGGAAACTCTTCTAGAATTGACGTTGAATAGAAATTTTATTGCTTAATAACTAAATTTTGTTGGAGCAGTTATTTTATATGATATTTAGTGTACTATTCCCTTTGCAAGGATTTTGGCTCCTTTGCCTCTGGACGTTGAACATAAGATAAGAAGGAAACCCTTTAAATGCATATGAAAAAGCAAACTTTATCACATCTCATAATTATTGTGTATCTGACAAGTAAAGGCATTAGTGCATGCCTGCAGAAGTGAGCCTTTAAGAAGTGCCATCTTTTAAGACCCTCAACTCCTCAAGGGCTAATACCGCATTCTTACCAGACCATTTCAACTTTTTTAATGGATGATTAGCATTGTGTCAGGTTCAATGGCCATTATCACTTGTGATATCAAGGGCTAAAATACTGCATTCTTACCAGACCATTTCAACTTCTTTTAATTGATGATTAGCATTGTGTCAGGTTCAATGGCCATTATCACTTGTGATATCAAGGAAAGCCTTGACAAAATACCAGTTGATTTTCCGGTTTCTGTTTCACTGCAAACATGTGCATCGGCAACTTTGTGCAGCATGGCAGTTACATCAAGTACGAAACTAAATATCTCTAGCATCAATTCTTTTCAATAATCCTTCCCTTTCCATGGTTTCCACTTTAATAATTATTCTTGTAGGGTGCACGTGCACGTGATAGGCATGGAACTGCAATATCTACATCATCGATATTGTGCCGCAATATGCTTAAGTTTATTAATAGTCTTCTGCATTATCTAACATTTGAGGTAAAACAAAGTTCTTTTCTATGATCTTTCATGTTTGGTAACTCCTTTATTCCTAGAAATTCTCGTTGATGAATGGCCCAACAGCAGGCCTTTATAATGATTATATTTTAATGACATTTTGCCAACCACAAAATGTCCAAGTGGTATTATGGTTGAATAGCCGATTTTAATCTTCCTTTCAGGTTCTTGAACCAAATTGGCATGTTATGCATAATAAACTTGAGAATGCAAAGAGCATAGATGAGGTACGTGTTGTTCGCGTTCACTCTTGAAAGGTGTATGCAGTTTATGACTTTTCACTTTTTTTTGGTGTTTTCAAGATTCTTCATTTCCTTTAAATTGAAATTTACTTTATCTTTTCTTTGTATGTGATTCCAGTCTTTTCCTAACCAAATCCTTTTATGAAACTAGGTAATCCAATATCATGACTTCTTCATGGATAAGTGTCTCAAGGAATGTTCACTTCTATCACCAATCCTCCTCAAGGTTGGCATTATTCCTTATTCACTGATAAGCTTCATCTTTCTTCTTCTTCTCTCTTTTTTTGTACACTTTTGATGTGCCTTCAAAGAGAAGTACAATTTACACAGCTCGATTTCGGATTACAATTTTGAAAATATAGTACTACTCGAGAAGTCAAATATTTATAGGGCCAATCATTGATTCTTGAAGTGGTTTGTGAAGATATCAACAACCGGATATCCTAAAATGGACATAGACTTAGGTTCATGGGTATTATCAACCACTTCCTTTCCTGTGACTTGTGTTCAGGGGATATGTGACTTCCTAGAGATTGCTTACTTGCTTTATATAATCCTCAACAACAATTGAGAAATGTATTCTTGATATCAAAAAGATGTAACAGACTGATGAAACTTGAGGAAAAATCTGAAGTGTACCAAGTCTATACTATATTTAGCTCCTCACTTAGTTGAACTTGAACCTTTGGAAAGAGAATCGATATGCACCTTGCTACATGCCTGTTGCAATAAAGACATACATACTATTGGTAATTGGAACATGTAGTCAGTATTCAAATTGTACCAAAGTTCAAAAAGATTTGAAACAGATTTGCTTTTTAGAATCAGTTTAGGACCAAACAGATGGACTTAGTTATGTTTAGACATGAACAGATCTTTAAGCAGAAGTGTAGACAGCTATATACCTGGGAGGAATAGAATGAAACACTATGAATGAGTTCGGAAAATTTTCTCCCACTGAACATATGATACCACCGTCATCCTGAATGACATGGATAATGGATAGAAGTAACAAATGAACAAGCGTTCCTCTAATTTGCATTTGTCATTTAATAATATATCAGCTTCTTTTTCTTTAATGCTTGATATCAGATATTGAAAGTTTATGATGACTTGAGTTGTATCGCATCTCATTAGATCTTACACAAGTAGAAATTATAGACATGTACTAGTTGTGTGCAGGTTCTAATAACTATTTCCCTGAATGCAGAAGTTCGAGAAACTGAAACTTATATGCCTTCAATATGCTGCGGCAAGTCAGTGGCTGATGAACTCTATTGAATCTCCTGATACAAATGAATCTGTTGATGATTCTTCTCCATTAGAAATATATAAGGTTTTGAAGCTAAGGAAGCCTTCGAAGACGCCAAATTCATCCACTGAAGAGTCGTCCGTCATTGAATGTGTCCTGTAAGATTTAAAAACTAGAATTCATCTTCATCTTCATCTTCATCTTCACTGTCTCTGTCTCTCTCTCCCTCATCCAATCGAGTAATTTGCAGGAAATTTGAGAAGGAGTTTACTGCTGAGCTTCAAAGTTTACGGCCAATTTTGAGCAGCAGGGCCCAGGCAGAACCATATTTGACTCATCTTGCACAGTTGATTCTTGGTGTTGGTATGGATCAGCAGATGTGAATTTTTGAGTGACGGTTTGTTTGTTAAGTTGAGTTTGTGCTGCTCGTACGTATCTATTTTGGAATGGTGAAAGTGTGTGCGACATATATCTTGCCTAAGTAACCACTTGTACAGATTACCTAGACATTATTATATGGAGCATTTTGATTTGATTCGGCCAAACCGAATTTGTTGGAATTAAAATGTATTTTCCTGTTGATTCCTTCCAACCTACTTTTAAAGGCAAATTCCAATTTGATATTGCTAGGGATGATATTTATAACTGATTTCCTGAAACTGATCCGGGACTGAGTGGAACTGCACCATCGGTTTAGTACTTGGTTCTTGATCTTGGCCAAATTCAAGAATCAGTATTTTCGGCTCGGTCCTTGAGAGATTCCAGAAAATTACGAAGTGGAAGTTGAAGTGCTCGGTTGTTGCACGCTCGGTTGTTTGCATCAATATTAACAGTTCCGGTACCCAAAAAACAGTATCAAATTTCTGTAATCTATTTGGTCTTCGGTTCTAATCGTATCCATCCAAAATTTTTCGGTACTGGTCTGCTATTTGTGCGAGTATTTTGTGATCAAGAAGCAATTGCCTCCTTTACAAATCATTTATTAATCTATACCAAATTGCTGCATTTTTTAAGCGATTCACAAACAATGAAAATTTACTTTTACCGATCCCTAATTCCCTATATCGATAAGTAAGCTGAAACCAAAGCTCATTTTTTCTGTTAAATAATGAATAATAGTTCGAGTATGTCTTGAGAGCCTGATCTAAATAAAGGAATAGAGAGAGTACTCATTCCTCTCCCTCTGGTCGAGTGGCTTCGCTCCGTTCTCACTTCCGAGCTCTAACTCCTTACTTTCTTTCAGTTGGAACTTGTCTTGGGGCGTCTTTGGCTTTACGAGAGAAAGCTCGCAAGTCTTTCTCTCACCAACCGCGGAACAAGAGCATGCGTTACACACGTCGTCAGCTAGCGGACGCAAGCAGTTTAGATCTTCGAGTGATATATCGAATTTAATGAAACTAACGAATAACTAATGGATAGCTTTCCGTTATTCTTTTGCCCCCTTCTTGATAAATTAATATGAAAATGTATATTCCTAACGTATAAACTGAAATTTTCAATGGCGTTGGGTAACATCCAAAAAAATCTAGCTATATACATGTAATTATTATTTGTCAACTAATAAAATTTTACTAATGTGAAGCAATTATAATGGAACATTTTTTATAAGTCGATCTCTGGTTAAAATAATGTGGAAATATTATTATTTTTATAACATTGTAAGATATGGTTAACAATTTTGGATTATAATGGGTAATATGATTTAAAATTTTCAAGTATTGGATACCCATAATCGTCTTTTTATAAAGTATAAAATGGGGAGCAAGCAACTCACCTTCTTCACTTTTTATAAAGTATAAAATTTTCAGGTGTGAACTGTGGTCGAAAAATGGAGTAATGTGATGCTCACATGACACATATCATTTACCTTGAACAGAAATATAATAGTATAATAATTTTTCAATTATATAAAAGCACTAAAAGTCATTATAATCATATATTGTCAAGTTTCTAAACTTTGATTCTACTCATTTCTTTTTTTTTTATGCTACTAAACATTTATCTTGTATTGTTTTCCATCAACTTTAATAAAAAAGATGCTTTTTACTGAACTCCAGTTTTTATTTTTTGCCTGCATTACTGTTTATGTTATTGGATTTTTCAAAAACACCCATTTACCTAATATTTTACAAATATATATTCATTAGATGTTTTTTTGAGTTACTGTAAAATTAATATTTATTTTGTTATTTTGATTTGTATGTTTTTAATTTAGTGTAAGTTTGTGATAATTCACTTTTATATTTTATTTATAATTATTATATAAACAGACTTTCTAAACATATGAAAGCAAAAATTAATGTGGCAATTTTAGTTTACTTTGAGCATAACAATAAACCAAAAAAACCCATAAATTGACATCTCTCTATATATCTTGCCTAAATACAAAAGCTGCAGAGTTAACACAACCAATTTTGGCATAAAAACTTATTAAATTAAACACTGAGTGACCTTTTACGAAACCGTTCTTAATCACAAATCCATGAACACAATTTCCAGCCATTAGATTCAGTAACTGTGCAGTTGCAGAGAGAACCGTAACAATCGTTACTGAATCAGCAGCACTCACATGTCCCTCCATTAGCATCTGCGATAAGAACTCCACCGCTAAATCTGATTTCCCATTTTGGTGGTACCCCGATAACAATAGAGATGGTATTAGCAATAGACATGAAGATGGAAGTGAGATTTCAGTGAAGAAGACATGGTGTGTTTTGGTGTGTATTGATGAAGCCAATGATCACATTTAATTTCTAAGGTAGAATTTTCCCATTCTAGTAAGATATGGTGTTTTTAGATTTTGGTAAATTTGCCTGTACTAGCTACAACTATGCATTAAAAAGACAAAACTAAAGTAAAAGAGATTCATAGGTAACACATTTTGAACTCCTAAAAGCATAATTGATGAGAAAACACATTTTCACTTTTTAAATATTAGATTACAAGAATCACAAGTTGATTTGAGGTGTTTTAACAATATGAAAACTACGACCATATCATATCATCCTATTATCGAAACTCACTTATGGTTGAACAGCTGCATCCCATCCCCATATGGCCTGACCATCATGCAAGTCAAGTTTTCTTTTCGACACCAGGACATAGTGCACTTCCTTTCTCCTTTACGGCCGGTTGTGGTTCTGTAAAGAAACATGCTCACATCTTCAATGTTTACGAATATGAAAATCTTGCTTAAAATCAAATGCATATTCTCACTTTGACTTTTCAGGTCAAACCCGTCATTTTCCAAGTTTAAACATCAAAAATTCTGTAATTTTCTACTAGTGATTATATCTTCTACATGAACCAATGCAGTAATAAAAAAATTCAAAATTGCAAGTTGTTGACCTTAAAAGTCAAACACGAGTGAGTATAAGGCTATAAGCAATTTACAAGGCTGTGCCTCCTACACATATCATAATGTAATTTCTTTTCAAAAAATGTCTAGTCTTGTGGCCTTTTTCCACATATAAGGGGACGTTTGATAGTGAGGAATCAGAAAGAATTAATTCGTTTGTGTTTACAGACTATTTTGACATTATGATACATAAACAAATACTTCTATTTTCATGATTTTGATTCTCTCCATTTCGATAAAGAATTTAAAAGAAATGAGTATTAAACTAAAAATCAATTTTCCATTCAACTGAGAATTAAGGTGATCATTATGAGTCAAATAACTTGTAAACACAAAGAATTCCACTCTTTATAAAATGATAAAATAATGAAATATTCAACCATTGATGTCATGATTCAATAATGCTTTATAAAAGTTGAGCAAAACCTAATGTAACTAAGCTACAACTTACTGGATATAAGAGCCTTAGGTCTCGTCTTGAACAAAATCCGTTGGCGAATGATACCAATAACCTCCAACTCCACCCTTGATGATGATGTATTAAGATCATCATCATCATCATTCTGATCTATCTCCATATCAAAATTCACCATCTTCTTTTTCAATACCAATAACGGTTTCTTCAAAGGGATCTTTGATCCACTCAATTCATGATAACCAACAGTAAATGTATAATTTTCCTGAAGAAAATAGACCCAATTTAGTCGTATCTTCTACAGCCCTATTGAAACTATGCCGATTTCAAAAATCGATATCAGTTACTAGTTTTACCGTCTTCAATTAATAGACAGGCCGATTTATATCAAAATCTAAATCCTTAAATTCTGATAAAGCAAATCAAATTTGGAACGATATACAGGGGAATCAAATCAACCACATTATGTATGTACTATGTAGGTTGAATTAATCAATGGATTGTGAAATTACCTGAGAAGAAGGGCGGCAAAGAAGACCGATTTGAAGATTTTGCAAGCGATCTTGGAAAGCGGGTTGAACCTCAACAACACCTTGCACTTCGATGATTGCCCACTCAGGACAATTATCTTGGCCGCAGCTGCATTTGAGTTTAATCTCCATACCTCTTTACCTTAGAAAATGAAGATTTAGATTCTAGGGTTTTGGAGTGTGTTCTTCTACTTCTACCATAGATAAGGAGGACCAATTTGGGATTTTATTTGGCGCCAAAACTGAAAAAGCATTGCCTATTTATTTATGTATTCCTCATTTTAAATATAAAAGTGTTATTTATTTATCTATTTTGAATTATTATGTGTTTTGTGAAAAAGCAAAATTTAATTTTGAAATTTATGTAATTACCTTTTAATTAAAAAACTATTAACGGATCAATTGGTAAACCTAACATTGATTTGTTGAATGATTCATCTAAACTAAAATTTGATTTGTAGAATATTGCTAGCAGAAATGGGCGGACCTAACCATCTCAACCAACATTCATCTTCTTTGCTTTATTTTATTCTAGTAATTGTTTATATGTTTGATTTTTTGTTTAAAATGTGTTAGAAGGGAACGAAAAGTGTTAGAAGTGTATCATATATGTGTTTAGTAAGTTTCTCGTTAATTTCGTGAGCCAAAACAAGTAAAAAGGTCGAATTTTGGGGCAAAAACGAAGCTGTGCAGAATAGAGTACGAACAGAGTGAACCAGACAAAAACTGTGAGAGTCGTGGTCATGACATTTTGCGTGGTCACGACTCACCAGATTTCATGTATTTAGCTTTTGGCTTGCTTGAACGTTATTGATGATTAAGGGAATTACGGCTTAACGCTTACATTAGCACCATGAAAATAGTATGAGGTTACTTTATCTATATGGTTATGGGAAGCTCATGGGGAGGGTTAGGAAATGGTTTAAGAGTTTGTTGAGTTATGTTAGTAATGCAGGGTTATTCAATTGTCAAATTCAGGATCGTGGTCTTCTACGGGTAGGGTTCCGGAAGGGAAGTAGAATCTCGGGCGCTTCGTATGTTCACGGGAGATACAAGTCTTTTCGAGATGCACAATTATATATTTCTAATACTTGCATGATCTTTTTTTTATACATACAGTTGTGAACTAATGTTTTTATATTTAAAAAGTGTGTAACTATATCATGCTAGAATTAAAGTGTTTAATCGAGTAAAACGGGTTTAATGGCTAGCTCCCGACCACTTTCGACTCTCCGAGGGCGCTAGAGGAACAACATAATTTAATTTTCAAGATTCGAAATGCAGTTATATATGTTAAATCAACTCCTGCTTATTAGATTGTGAAAAGTGTCAAATTAGATTGTGAGAAGAAACCTGTCTTGATGTGGAAACCATGTGGCATTTTACCTATTTAATGTTGGAGACAATTTGATAGGTTGAAGACGAATATGATTACATGTACATATCTTACTTATATGAACTATAATTATTTAAGTGCATTACTTCTATATATATATATATATATATATATATATATATATATATATATATATATATATATATATATATATATATATATATATATATATATATATATATATATAGGGGTGGGTTCAATGGAAAACCTATATGCATCGAAAAATCCGGGAACCACTTTTTAGCCATTGGATCAGGTGATACATTACGCAGAAAGTCGATGCATCACGAGGGAATTTGATGCATCACGCGAGGAATTTGATGCATCACGCGGAAATTATGAATAATATCAACTTTTGTATTTTGTATCATTAATAACATTAACTTTTATATCTTTTTTATCATTTATAGTAACAACTTTTTTTAAAGTTGTTGCTATAAATGATAAAAATGATATAAAAGTTAATGTTATTAGTGATAAAAAAATAAATATTGTTTCTATAAATGCTAAAAATGGATAAAGTTTTTTTCTATTTTTAGCAATTAGCCCATATATATAATGTCGACAAATGTAATGATTTGTTTTACGGTGATAACAGGTATAGTTCATATTGTAACACCCCAAAATCTGTAAAACAATTAAATAATAGCTAACTATAGTATTTTAGTTATTAATATAATACCTTGTTATGATTTGCATAAATATGAGTTAAGTTATTATAGTTTGTTGTGTTATTTAAGTGAAATGGATGCATTTTAAATAAGGGGTTAAGTGTGTATGAAGAGTAAAGTAGGAGGGGCAAAAGTGGCCAAATGCCAAACTTTTCCCCCTCTTTCCTTTTAATCGATCACCACACACACATATGCACAACTTTTCATTTCTTTGCAATTTAGGAGAAAAGAGAAGAAAGAAACCTAGGGTTTGCTTGGTTGATCTTCAAGGGTGAAAGATTGAAGCTAGAAATCATCATTTTGGTATTATCTTTGAAGGCGAATCGAATCGAAAGAGGCTAGGTCACGAGTCGTAGTCATTTTCGGGGCTATTGTGGTCATATTGGAAGGCTTTGGAATCTTGATACCAATCACTGTGATAACTAGCATTAGATTTTCATAAAGTCATATATGATGTACTTGTTGCTTCATGATTGATCATTCGTTGTTGATTCATACTATGGCATTATACGATTGTTGCTTATTCATCCATTTCATCAATGCATGACATATTCGTATACATGAGGCATCTTGGACCTCATTTGTTGATTACACCTTTCGTTTGGACTGACCTGGATATCCATTGATTATTCCTGGCCCCTTTGGATGCCGACGTACTTGCATTGTCAGAAGTCCCGTACTTGATAGGGACAGCCTCGTACTATGCTAGAGGCATCACCACACCCGTACTTGATAGGGAATCCCGCATTATGAAGGGGCATGTGGTATTTGATCACTCATCTTGTGCACTAGACTTATGCCGTTTGGAATCATTATGTTGATCATCATTGCATCTATATACCTTGTGTTATATCTAATCTAGTAACTCACTCAACTTTATGTTGACCCTCTTAGATGTTAACCTTTTCAAGCACTGTCACGGGCAAGAGCCCGGCCGGTCCGTCTCACTGATTTCGGTTGGAGCTAGCTTAGAGCTCCCCATCTGTTAGTATAGCTTTTGGATAACTCGGGTTTGGGAATAGTGGACTCCCCTTTTGACCTTACATGTGAGTGAATGTAGTTGATTCAATATGTAATATGTAATTAATGATAGATGCTAACCTGGCATACATTGATTCGTTAATTATCACACTTTGCTCATTATTGGTAGCAAAGTGGGGTGATTCACGTTGAGAACTCTGTTTACGAAAAAAAAACTCAAATTTGACGCTATTTCCACAAGTATTAATATATGAATTATTGTTAAATGTGTGTGAAATATCCTATTTAGTTGTGAGGGTGTTTCACATATGTATTTGAAGATGATGATGATGACGACGTTGTTGAGGGAAGTACGAAGAAGAGAAGAAAAGAAAGAGTTTTAGGGGCTCCAAAATGTTAAATAATGTATAGTGTAGGGGTCTCCATTGTAATTATGTAATCTATTTATATGAGATGAATACAACACACCCATTCAAGGGTTTCCACATATTCTAGCATGGTATCAAGCCTAACCCTAACCCTTCACATTAGGGTTGTTTTTTTTCCGGTCTACTGACCTCCGGCAACCTCCCTACGCCGGCACTGCTTCCGCCACCCCACCATCGCAACTCCCTCCGGCCGCCGCTCCAAGCTGCTGCCTCCTGCGCCTCCGCCTGCGGTCTCCTTCTTGCGGCCGTCTTCCTGCGCGGCACCCCTAGGCGAAACCCTAGGCGCCGCTGTGACTCTTGCGCCGAAACCCTAGGAGCCGCCGGCCTCTCTCTCTGCGCCGCCGTGACTCTCTGCGCCGCTGTGACTTTCTTGCGCCGAAACCCTAGGCGCCGCTGTGTCTACTTCCTGCTGCTGCGCCGTTCTCCCTTCCTCTTCCTTCTGCCGACCGCTGCTACAGCTCGTGCCGCCGTCCAGTCGACCACCACTGCTGCCGCACCTTGTCGCTGCTGCCCCGTCTCCTGTCCGCTTCACCATCAGCCGCCGAACAGAAAACCCTAGGGATGCCGCCGTCTCACAAACCCTAGGGCCGCCATCTTTGCTGCTGTCCGACTATTCCTTTTCACATTACCCTCGGTGAGCACGTTCCTTTTCTTTCTTTTTCTTTACGATTATATTTATTTTTTCGTGAGCATTATTATTATTAGTCATGACTGGAAATAATCCATCACCAACCAACCCAACCGCTTCCCAACTTGTTTTTGCTATTGGTAATGTCTACCCTCAGTTCAGTTTCAAATTAACAACTGATGGGTCTCGCTATAAACTATGGCGACGTATTTTTACTGATGTGTGTAAAGGGGCAAAGGTCATGGGTCATATTACTGGGAAATCCCAACCAACAAGTGTTGATGATGAGGATTGGGAGGCCATTGATTCTCGCATTAAATCATGGTTCTACTCTACATGTGAACCAAACTTACTTAATCTCATCACAAAAGATAACTGCACTGCACACGACCTTTGGGAAGCCTTGGATGCTCAATTCTTAAACAATAAATTATCCCGCAGCCTACAACTTCAAACCCTCTTTCGAAACACCAAAAAGGGAGCTCTTTCTATTACTGATTACTGTCACACTTTAAAAGACATTGCTGACTCACTTGCTGATGTTGACACTAAAATCACTGATCAGGATCTTGTCTTGCAAATTCTACAAAATTTACCATCATCCTATCAAAGCTTAATTGATGTCATCACACACACCAAACCCTTTCTCTCTTTCCTTGAAGCCAAAAACATGTTACTTCTGCATGAGTCTCATGAAGACCAACCCGAATCTACCCTTGAACCTTCACCTTCCCTTTCCACTGCCCTCTATTCCTCGTCTAGCACTAATAATAATGGCAAAGGGAAAAATAAAAATAATCGGGGAAACAGAAACACGGGACGGGTTCCATCTAAGGGTAATACGGGAGGGGGGTCTTTTAACAGCACTACTTCTGTTACAGGTTATTCTCGTGATGCAGGTCAATCAAGTGCCCCACCGGCATTCAACAATCAACTACTTCAGCTTCTTCAGAATGCACTACATCAGCAATCTCAGGCTTCTCAGTTTGGAGGCAACTATCGTCAGCCGGTGTCTTCCACACCAACTCATGCCGGGACTCACACTCCATCGGCACTCTATGCTGCGCCTCCTCCAGTCTCGCCTGCCAACGCAGCTCCGCCCCAGCTCACAGATCTCGCAGCTCTCTTCAGTTCAATGTCCGCTCAGCCGCCACAACAGCATCAGGACAACAACTACTATATGGACACTGGTGCAAGCTCCCACATGTCATTCAACCAAGGTAATCTACTTTCTCTTAAACCTTGTGGCAAGTCAAAAGTAATCATGGTTGGTAATGGTGCTTTACTTCCGGTTTCTTGCATTGGTAATACATTTCTTCCATTATCACAAAATAAATTGGCACTGAAAAATGTACTTGTTTCTGATCAAATGGTTAAGAATCTCATTTGTGTGCGTAAGTTCACTCTTGATAACTGGGTTTCTATTGAATTTGATCCTTTTGATTTCTCCATAAAGGATCTTGATACAGGGCGTCTTCTTCATCGCTCTGACAGTACTGGTGATCTCTACCCTGTCCTCGAGCCTTCTCCGCCTTCTGTGTCCTCTGCCACTGCTATGGTCTCCCTCTCTCCTGATGTATGGCATCGTCGTTTTGGTCATCCGGGCAGCTCTACATTTAATTTTTTATGTTCTCGTAAATTTATTTCCTGTTCCAATGCAATGTTACCTACGTGTCACGCTTGTCAATTGGGTAAACATTGTCGTTTGTCTTTTTCAAAGTCGACAACTAAGACTTCACGTATTTTTGAACTGGTTCATTCAGATTTGTGGACTTCTCCTATTTCCAGTTTGAGTGGTTTTAAATATTATATTCTGTTTTTGGATGATTATTCTCATTTTTTATGGGTATTTCCATTGCGTGTAAAATCTGATGTTTTCCAAGTATTTACTACCTTTCGCGCTTATGTTGTAAATCAGTTTAAAACAGATATACAATCTTTTCAGTGTGATAATGGACGTGAATTCAATAATAGTAAATTACTTGAGCTTTTTCAACAACATGGCATTAAGGTTCGCTTTTCTTGTCCATACACGTCACAACAAAATGGCAAAGCTAAACGAGCCATTCGCACAATCAACAATGTGTTCCGCACTCTTCTGTTTCAAGCCTCTCTTCCACCAAAATTCTGGGTCGAAGCTCTCAACATGACTGTTCATCTCATGAACATTCTTCCCACTACTACTCTGGACTCCAAAACTCCCTGTGAGATCTTGTACGGCACGTTCCCGGTCTTTACACACTTGCGTGTATTTGGTTGCCTCTGCTATCCAAATCTCTCTTCTACAGCCCCAAACAAGCTTTCCCCTCGCTCTACTGCTTGTGTCTACCTCGGGCCTTCCCCTTGTTATCGGGGTCATCGATGCTATGACCTAGTCACTCACCGTATTCTTATCTCACGTCATGTGATCTTTGATGAAGATCATTTTCCGTATCCTTCGTTCAATGCCCCACCCTCTCCCTCTGCGTATGATGCTTTCATTGACGACGTCACCACATCCACTGTGATGCCTAACGAACCTATTACATCCACCACTCCCTCAGATAATTCTTCTACTGAACCCACCTCGAGTGACTCGCTCATTCCCTCTAGTGATGCTCCTACAGCCGATGACCCACCTCATTCGTCTGTCGAACCTCACTCTTCGCACAGGTCTTCGGAATCACTTCCACCTGAAGCTGTCACTTCTTCACCACCTCCGGCTCCTACATCCACACATCCCATGACGACCCGATCGCGTACTGGCAGTCTCAAACCTCGCCAAATTTTGAATCTGTCAGCTGTTGAATCTCTTTCCCCAATTCCCAAGTCCTCTGCTCAGGCAATTCGTGATCCCAATTGGAAGGCAGCCATGGACGCTGAAATGTCTGCCCTTCTCTCCAATCATACATGGGATCTTGTTCCCCCTCCTCCAAAAGTCAACATTGTTGGGTGTCGTTGGTTATATCGCCATAAATTCGATAGTCAGGGCCGTCTTGAGCGTTACAAGGGCCGTCTGGTGGCTCAAGGCTTTTCTCAAATGCCTGGCTTTGACTATGACGAAACTTTCAGCCCTGTTGTCAAACCAGTTACTGTCAGAATGGTCCTAAGCATTGCTCTCTCCCTAAACTGGCCGATTCATCAACTTGATGTCAAAAATGCTTTTCTCAACGGCGAATTATCGGAGGAAGTCTACATGAAACAACCTCCTGGCTATGTTCATTCCTCCTTCCCACAGCATGTCTGTCACCTTCGAAAGGCCTTGTATGGTCTCAAACAGGCTCCCCGCGCCTGGTTTCATCGATTCGCTGTTTTCATCACTTCTCTCGGATTCCATTCAAGTAAATCTGACAGTTCTCTCTTTGTTTATCATCATGGTCTTGATACAATCTACCTTCTATTGTATGTCGACGATATCATTCTGACAGCTTCCTCCCAATCTCTGGTCAATCATGTCATCTCTCGTCTCTCGTCTGAGTTCAAAATGACTGACCTTGGCGCTCTCTCCTTCTTTCTAGGGGTCTCCGCTATACGCTCCTCTTCGGGCCTTTTTCTGTCTCAGACAATTTTTGCCCAAGAAATCATTTCTCGTGCTGGCATGGACACTTGTCATCCTTGCTCATCACCGGCTGAGACAAAGTCTAAACTACCCTCCTCTGGCAAACCAGTCGATGATCCGACTCTCTATCGGAGTCTTGCGGGTGCTTTACAGTACCTCACCATCACTCGTCCGGAAATCGCTTATGCTGTACAGCAAATATGTCTGTATATGCACGATCCTCGCCAACCACATCTGAATGCCCTCAAACGCATTCTTCGTTATGTGAAGGGTACCCTCACTCATGGTCTTTTTCTCCGCCCATCCACTGTTAATCGTTTGGTCTGTTATACTGACGCTGATTGGGCCGGTTGTCCTGAAACACGTCGGTCCACCTCTGGGTTCTGCATCTTCCTAGGTGACAATCTTGTGTCTTGGTCCTCTAAACGCCAACATGTTGTGTCCCGTTCAAGTGCCGAAGCTGAATATCGTGGTATTGCTAACGTTGTTGCCGAATCTGCCTGGCTTCGTAATCTTTTGATTGAGTTACAACTACCTCTTTCACGTGCCACAGTTGTTTTTTGTGATAATGTAAGTGCCATGTATTTAGCTAATAACCTAGTACAGCATCAAAGAACCAAACATGTGGAACTTGACGTACACTGTGTAAGAGAACGTGTTGCTTTGGGGCAAGTGCGTGTGTCGCATGTGCCCTCATCTCATCAGTTAGCAGATATATTTACTAAAGGTCTTCCTACACAGCTGTTTTTACAATTTAAGTCCAGTCTTAGCATTAGTCCTCCTCCAGCTGCGACTGAGGGGGGTGTGTTAAATAATGTATAGTGTAGGGGTCTCCATTGTAATTATGTAATCTATTTATATGAGATGAATACAACACACCCATTCAAGGGTTTCCACATATTCTAGCACAAAAGATAGCCATTGGGAAAATGCTAAGCAATTTATCGAGTACTTGCATGGTTTTTATGATGTCACAAATATGATATCGGGATCAAGGTATGTTACTGTTAAAATGGTCGAAGCTTTGATTTGCACACAATATCGGATACGGTCGTCACCAATGGATTTTAAGCTTCAAGATATGACGACTGATGCTTTTGAAGAATTACAAGAGAAATTGGGGAAGATAGAACTTGGTATGCTTGACATTTTGCAAGATATATTGATCTTAACTCTTTAATATATATTTTTGGTGAACATGTTATGAAGTTGATGTTGATTTTGAATACTAATATGATACGTTGTATTTTTATCGTTTGTAGATGAATTTGCAAACGGTCAAAAGCTATTTGAGTCTTCAATGGATGTCCACCTGATCATTTAGAGATAAACTCACAGTTGACTCGGGCTTTATATGATTTAGACCACCAGATCTCCTCCAACGGCAACACGATCGATGAGTCACAGACGTTACAAGCGTTGTTTTCTTTGTTAATGGAAATCTCACCTGTGAGAGTTTTTACAACAAATTTGATACATGGGTCCGTCCACAGATCATTCGAAGATAAATCCACAATTGACTCGGCTTTATATGATTACTGCTTGTTTTTACCTCTTAATGGAATCATTAAGATATCATTTTACCTTTGAATGACTTCTTAATGATTCCATTAAGAAGTAAACAAACAACCCACTATAACCGTTTTCTTGAATCATTGGAAGATTAGCACTGGTGGTATTGTTCTTTGCCAATCTTTCATGTTCAAAAGTAGCTTGATGACGAGTTTTAGGCTCTTGTCAGTGGTCGTGATTGTAAGTCGACTTTGATGCCTGCTAGTCGCATTGAGGAATGCCGAGGAAATGTGGAATTTGATTTGTTACGCTTATTGAGCCCTTCTGATATATTTTCCAGGGATTGCTTATGCCTAGAATTTTTACACGATGAAGCGGAAACACTCATTTGTTCTTCGTCTTCTTTATCTTCAAATGGATTCGATTCTAGGAGGAAGGGAGCTCTAACACCTAATTATTAAAGCAACAAAATATCAGAGCAAGGAAGAGACGATAAAAAGATAAATTTTTCGTGATGAGAAAGATGAATCTTTTAATTTTGCCCATCAATCTAAAATTTGACATCAAACCATAAAGAAAATTCTATATCATTGTGTATAGAATAGCATAGAAAGCAAAACATTGCCTATCAATGATCGAATCGATATCTAATGTCATCCGATAGTTCAAATTCAGCCGTCAAGCTTTCAACTTATTGTCTTATTAATGGATAGCAAAGTAGAAAGGAAGCTATTATAGCATCATTACCTATCTTATTTACATATATTTGCTTTTTCTCTCAATTTTGAAGATGTTTTCACCCTCAACATGTAATATCTTTTGATTCAATAACAATAAGCTATTAAAGCTCATGATAACTTGACCATCATACAACAGTAACACTTGCTAAAGAAGAACACCAGTTCTATGGTCGAGTAACGAGAGAAAGTGCAAAACTTACATGGGTCGGAAGCATTTGTGGACCCAGAAATTTTCACATCGTTCTTCCTTCCATCTGAACTAGACATCCAAACGTCTGTTCCTTTGTGTGGTAAAATGGATTGATTAACGCCAACATGTCTCTACAAGAAAGCAAACGAGACATATTTTACCAAAGATTTTATTTGGCATAGAAAAGATAATTGGAAAAGGAAATCCATCAGTTACTAAATATTTGGAAAGGGAATTCAGGATTTGATTCTAGATATTTTCTAATCTTAGAATCATTCTTAAAGTACACCGGGGCCTCTGTAGGTATGCTACTTTGAGAGATCAAGAATCGTAGAAATGGGCGACCATGACAAGGAAAACATCTCTAGGGTGGCATTTTAAACATAGAAAAACAGAACTTCTAAAATAGCAACAGATAATACAAGCACCATTGACATACAAAATACAAGGGTCAAATGGGTTTGAGCATAACTGCAAAAATTATATCAAGTGCAGAGAGCCTACTTCTTCCAATCAAAGTGGAAATGTAGTAATAACGTTAATAATAACTTAAAGCTTCAGAACACAAGAGTGTAAGGACTCTACTAGATGATGATCTAGGAATTTCTACGATAATGAGTTATAAGAGAATCTTGATGGATAAAGAGGAGAATGATGATGCTAAATTTACCAAAGATAAGCTCTTGATGTATAGGGATCAAGCTTGAATTAATACGTAAAAGTAAATATGATTGATGCTGAATCATAACTACGGCAAAATACAATGATGGATGGGTCATTTCTTCCCTAAAATGACCTCAGAATGGTTCTATCTAAAGTTATTACATAGTATTACTCCAAGTTGGTATTGGTTCTAAGTTCTAACAAGTAACACCCATCCTGAGAAACCTCTAGACACAAAAGATAAGGCGTTTTGAGTTTTGACAAGCGTTACTAGGGATTTATTACAAAAGAAAAGCAAACATGAAGAAAAGACAACTTTGGAGGTTAAAGTACTGATAGTGAGAGCTTCAGTTTCTCTAATAAACCTGTAGCAATAGCATCTTCACAAATCACAACTAAAAACAACCATTAGATAGTAGCTTAATTTTTTACCTTACATCATCTAGAGACCAGACCTATAACAGACTTATAACAGATATTGTGATTGCTTATGAAGCATATGTGATTGGCTACGTGACATAGTAAAATCTAGGCGGCTTTTTTTATGTTAATAGCATACGACGTAAGAAGGTCAAAGACACCTAAGTAGCATCTATGATCTAAACGTTTGCCTAATTTGACCTCCTAATACATTGAATCTTTCTCACATAGCTCGCAAAAATTCAAATTTAAAATGTTCAACATGTTCTTGCCTATGAGGTAACATCTTGATCTTGACTTCTTAGTCAGATGACAGATCTCTGTTACTAATTTCAATATCATTTCTTTTTTACAACTTATTTTGCATACAGACTGTATTCGTGTGAAAACAATGGAAAATAGAAAGGAAAAGTAATTAGTTGTTCATGTTAAGTTTCCATAATTAATTCGTCTCAACTATATTTAGGTCTAGAATCTAGAAGTTCATCACATACAACCAAACACGCTGAGCATCAAGTTAATTAATCCTCCATGAGCAAATTCGAACTTCCTCATTCTCTTCCAGCCCTAAATGTTAAACACTATTCTCCATAAATGCAGTAAGTTGATACCTTTATTCCGCACTAGCTTCGTTGCTAGTCTATATACATATCGATGCGTTCTTTAACGAAAGATCAATTGAAGAAGATTCAATACATGAACAGAACTTCAGCAACATCAAATTAATATACAGTCTAAAATCATCAATCAAACTATTTAACGCAAATTTTCGAACAAAGCCCTCACGTACGGATTAACAAACACCAGGCAACAACAACTCAATCTAAATCCACCAGTTTAGCAACCTTGAGTCAAAATTTGAGAACAGATTTTACGAAAAAAGAAATAAGCATTGACCAGTTCCGAAAAGCTCCCATACTACATCAAACATAAAATTAGAAAGCAGAACTCACCTCGCCCTTTTTCACATCCTTCCGAACTGACATTTGAGGAAGAACAGAAGCAGCGGTGAATCCGAGCGGCGACAATGTCCGGATCCTCTCCGGCGGTGTCCTGTTGTTTGTTTGAGCGTTCACGAAAGCAAAGCAGAGAGAAATGGGAAGTGAGAGAGAGAGAGAGAGAGAGAAACTGTGGCTCAGTCTTGGCGCCAATCTCTAAAATTTCTGGCTTCTTAAAAACTAACATTTTAAATCAATTATTTACGACGTAATAATCTAATAATCTTCATCATAACGTAAAACCAAACACCATTAACGACATGCATGACTAGCATTTGAAATTTTAAAGTAACGCCTTATAAAAATACTTTTTAAACCACACTACTTTTTACTCAATTTTGAATCTTGACGACGTTACAAGAAAAAGAGGTTAATCTGGTCATTTAAAAGAGATGTATAAATAAAAACAATTAAATTTTGGGTAAAATTTCAAAGTAACCAATATTTTAGTGAAAATCTATCATATTTAATAGGGATGATCAACGGTTTGGTTTATAGGTTCGTTGGTTTCCTCGGTTTGAAATTTTTTTTGTCCTAAACCAAAAACAAACCAAATCAAATTCAAAGCTACATAAACCAAACCATAAACCAAATTCGAATTCGGTTTGGTTTGGTTTGGTTTGGTTTATAAACCAAATATTAAACAACAAAACTTTCAAACATCTTAAATTGCCAAATACAATCCCAAAATATAAAGTTAACATACATAAAATGTTTTACGTCAAAAGACATTAACCCTAAAAATATCATGTTTCAAAATAGCCTAACATTCAAGCTACATATTATTTTCTTCTTCAATCATTTGCTCCCAACGGTCATTCATAACTTCACGATTTCACGCATCATTTTCATATATATATATATATATATATATATATATATATATATATATATATATATATATATATATATATATATATATATATATATATATATATATATATATATATATATATATATATAGACTAAGGATCTTTTGTGAACACTTTATTCGTTGTGCACGTTGTGAACAACCATAAAATAGTTTCTGAATCTTATGAATCTTGTTGAAAATAGTACTGGACTCTTGGACTCTTCTATATATATATATATATATATATATATATATATATATATATATATATATATATATATATATATATATATATATATATAGACTAAGGATCTTTTGTGAACACTTTATTCGTTGTGCACGTTGTGAACAACCATAAAATAGTTTCTGAATCTTATGAATCTTGTTGAAAATAGTACTGGACTCTTCTATTAACCTATTAATACTATTGGATCCTTTGGATCTTATTGAATCCTATGTATTTGTCGAATCTTATGAATCTTGTTGCATCCTATGCATCTTGTGCATCTTGTTATAAAAACTACGTACTATGAACCTTTTGAATGTTCTGAATCTTAAATAGACACTTCTATGAACCTTTTGAATCATATGAATCATATTACAAACACTTGTTGATATATATGAATGATTATATGTATTTTTTTTATTTGTTCACAACGTGCACAACGAATAACTTGTTCACAATGGATCTCATCCCTATATATATATATATATATATATATATATATACACGGTAATTCTGTTTGGTTTGGTTTGCTATCGGCTAGACCATAAACCAATCTAAAAACCGAGTATTATAATCAGTTTGGTATGAAACCAAACCAAAAACCAAAATTTAAATTTGGTTTGGTTTTAATCGGATTCCGTTTGGTTTGGTTTTCGGTTTTCTTGGTGTTGGATCAAATACTGCCCACCCCTAAACTTTAATATGTGTTTTGGCTGTTGACATGAAATTTGTAGCTATGTATTTATTTCATTTAATGTTTTGAATTTGGATCATAAAGACAATAAAATAATTTCTATTTCAATATTGTCAAAAAAATCTATAAATAAAGAAATTCATTAGTTTTAATTATTTACAATAAAACTTAGATTTTAATATCTCACAATTCACACTTCTAGACATCATTAAACATTATATCTCATCTCATCTCAAGTAATATGCCAACTATTTAATTATAAATTACAGTTCGTTTGAATTTCATTTCACAAGTCAAACGTACTTGTAGTCTATAGTCAACAAAGTGAGTTTTTAACATTTCTCTTTATTTTTAGCAAACTTGAGTTTTTACCAATTATCAACCTCAACACCACGTTAAATCCGATCTAAAATGGAAATCTTGTTATATTCTAAGAAACACAAACATTAATTCGAAAGTATTTATCTGTGTATATTCATAAAAATTTAAGTCACGTGAAAATCAATTAGGATAACTTGGTGTCAGATTTTAACAATTACAAAGATTTTAACCATGCAGAAAGTTAAAGATCCAAATCAATTTCAAGTTTCAACCTATTTTTTCTTCATCTAGATCTTTTACTATTAGATTCATGATGTATAAGAACAACATCAAAATCAAATTTGGAAGTTTTGTTGAAATCAATTAAAAAGATTTATAAAATTTTAACAAAATCCTAAATAATATCAAAGTCAATCATTGATTTGGTATCCAAATCAGTAACCAATTACAAAAGCAAATGGGTTTGAACTTTGAACAATGCATGTAGAGATGGTTTCAAACTTTGACCAAAGAAATTCAAGTGGAAGTTATTTAACATAATATGTTATATTTAATGGTATATTATATATTAAATAAAAAAAATAAGTATAACACAAAATATATATATATATATATATATATATATATATATATATATATATATATATATATATATATATATATATATATATATATAGATTGGGGTTCAATTGAGAACTTTTGTGCATCGAGGCACCATTGAGAACTTTTGTGCATCGAACTATCTACCAAGGGTGCACAAAGGGCATTTTGGGGATATTAAATGTATGGAAATTAGTTTTGAATTTAAATGTTTTTAAGATAATTAATAGCTAAATTTGGTATGAAAATCACCATTAACTTCTTTCCTAAAACCACTCCCTCTTTCTCTCTATCTCTCTCTCTCTCTCTCTCTCTCTCTCTCTCTCTCTCTCCTCTCTCTTAGCCCCCTCTTGATTTTGGAAGAGATGAACGATATGCATGATTTATGTTTGTATGAACGATTCATGTTTGTATTTTGATGTGTTTTGATTTTGGAAGAGATGAACGATATGCATGATTTATTTTTACAGAGATGAACGATATGCATGAAGAAAAGAACGATATGCATGTATTTTGATGTATTTTGAATTTGTGTTACTTTTGTTAATTTTGGAAGTGTAATAATTAAATAAGGATTGCATAATTCCTGTTTTACCCCTCCGCGAATTTCATTATGTGCACTTGATGCATAAAACTTCTGATTTAATTACCCTTTTGCCATTTGATCTAACCCACACATTCTTTTCATCCAAGGGCCAGTGGAGGTTCTTTTGTGCCTTGATGCACAAAAGTTCTCAATGGAACCTCCCTCTATATATATATATATATATATATATATATATATATATATATATATATATATATATATATATATATATATATATAGATTGAGGTTCTATGGGGTAGCACGATGCATTGTGAACCGGGGGAACAAAAAATGCACAATATATTAAATAATGATGCAATATGGGCATAATTGGAAGTTTAAACAATTATTTAGATTAAGATATTTAAAATATTCTATATTCAAATAACTGGATATATTATGGTAATTGCTAAAATTGTGGAGTTTTAGTTAGGATAGATTGCGTTTGTTTTGACTTTCTATCCATGCATGTCTTCATACGGCTTTCATCTCCACACCTGTAGCTAGACATACGATTGAAATTGAATTTACATGCATATCTTCAATGCATAAACATTATTGAAATTGAATTTATATGCATACTGAAATTACCTTAATATGCATATTGAGATTTTCTTAACATATGAGACATTGAGTTTTAGCCAAACCACCCCATACTGTAATTTACTTTTTAAAATATGTAAATATATTATATACAATCTAACATCAACAAAACGTACACATTAAATATGCATAACTAACTTTCTATTCTTTGAAATCCCTTGCCACTTCCCTTCTTTGCTAGCACGTACCTGTCTTTGCTTTGCACAAGAGATCCCCCTACTTATAACTAGAATATTGAATATTCTATCAGATGTTTATTTAATCAAATTTAACATTAATATAATGCACTAACTCATTACCAGTCCATAAATTACAAACATTATCAGTCCTCATATTCATTAACAAATAAAGATGAACATCGTTATGCACTAACTCATTACCGGTCCATAAATTACAAGCATTATCGGTCCGAAATCTTACACATACCACATGCATTATGCATCCCCAACTAAAATTTGCTAAAAACCCGCTTATTATAAAACCTTCACAAATATGCATTTGTGAACTACAATCAATCTGTAGCCGCTAAGTCCTAAAGTCGACGCATAATGCATTTCAAAAGAGATGCAACTCAAATCTTCGTAAACACATACTTCGATTATGAACTAAACACCCTACCGATTGAACCCAAAACTAACTAGGGCATAAAAAACCTCCAAATACGAAATACGCACTTCGATTATGAACTAAACACCTCAATGAACACGAAATATGCAACAATGCACTTCCATTTAACAAAATAATCGAAGTTGCAACGGCGAAAAAAAAACCCGGTTGTTCGCACGTGAATGTTTGTTTTCCCCATTTTTTTTGAAAACCCTTGAACCGTATGCATTGTATCTGTGTACTTGAAGAACAAAGCTTAATCTATTTGAGTATGCATGAGCGATTTTCGGGATAAAGATGGAGGGAGAAATCTTGAGCGAATCCGAAGCAAATACCGATTATGGAAGGAGAGCTAGAATCGCGGTATGTAACGAAAGAAGGTGAATTTTAGCTAAATGGACCTTCTTCCAATTTTGCCCCTCCGCGCGTGATATGTTGTGCACCGGTGCAACAAAGTTCAACTTAATTACCCTTTTGCCACTAAAATCTGATCCATTGAAATTATAGATCTAACAGTGTATGGAGGTTCCCAAGTTGCACAATGCATACAGGTTCCCCATATAACCTGACCATATATATATATATATGGATTTGGGTTCAAATGAGTACCACTAGTTTTGCGGAGTACCGGAGGTACCTCGCTTAAAACCATTTTTTTAAAAGTTTTTTCATAATCAAGTTTATATTAATAATACAAGACTACTTGCAAAAAATCACACATAAACACACACTAAAACTATGTGAAACGTGTGTGTTCACATGAACCGTACTATTGTGAACGTGGGTTCACAACTAAGCATGTTCACATGAATTTTTTCACGTTCACATGACTTTTAAGATGATAGAAAGTGTAAATGTATATAATTTTTTACGAGTAGCCTTATATTATTTGTATCTAAATGAATATGAAAAAAATAAAAAAAAAACTTTTTTTCGGAGCAAGTTCACATCTGAAACCCCCCGTGTGTTCACCGGTACTCACGGTATATATATATATATATATATATATATATATATATATATATATATATATAGTAATCTCATCTAGATAATATATTAGTTGTATTGGTGGCCCACTCTAGGAGCCCTCAAACAGACACATAAAATCTGGAAAGGGCTACTTCTTTTCAATTGAGAAAGATATGGCGAACACTGTTAAATTTTAGTTCCATTTTAGTGATTTTCGTAGATGTAAGGAACGCCTTGCATGTGCAATTACAACTGTTCTAAGTATGAATGGATGAAATGGTTAAATATTTAAACCATCTTTCGTTTGGTTATTTTTTTTCATATATAAATTTTTACCGATTAAATTTGGCCCACCCTAGATGAATAATCTTGGCACGCCACCGCATAACAATAAATCAATAGATGGCTCAATACGTGGTTAAATGGTTACATTGTTTTGATAACAAATTCAAAAACATTAAATAAAACCTTGTAAAAAATAATTTTCATTGCATAAATTGGTGATATAAAGGTAAAGATGATATTGCATGGTTTTTGATAACAATTTAAAGCATAAATACGTGTGAAAATTGAATTTTTTTCTTTTTTCTTTGTCCATAAATGGATAAAAATAGAAATATTGTTTGCAAAAACAATATTTGAGTAAGCGCACAGTAATGTTTCTGTTTATATTGAAGCATAAAACAGGTGATAGATAAAGTGACGAAGGTGTAATTCCTAAATTATCAATCAACAATTAATAAAACATTAAAAACAAGATTAGAAGCACTAACCGAATGATTTGATTAAGATCAAAAGAATTACAGAGATGAAATGGTGACGAACGTGTACTGTAGCCACTAATTCTTCCAAGGATTTCCGTGCAAAAAGTGTATTAAACAAAATGTCAGATCTGCTACTTTTACAAAGTAAAAATTCTATTTATATCTATTTACAAACTTTGAGAGCTATTGACATTTTGTACCCATACTTATTTATTTCATCAACAAAAATAAGTTCCAACACTAGGGGTGTAAACAGCCGATCCAAGCCCGAGCTCGGCTCGTGAATAATTATACAAGCCCGAGCTCGACTCAGGCTCGACTCGTTTATAATATATATATAAATTTTTTAATTAGTTTTTTATAATCTATTTATATAATTATATATTCTATATTTATTTAATCTATATATATTATATATTTATCAATTAATCACTATATTTATATATGGGCTCGTTTAAACTCGTTTAGGCCCGCAAGCTCGATATGTGAAGCTCGAACTCGTTTATTAAATGAGCTCATAGCTTTTAACGAGTCGAGCTCGGGTAGCTCACGAGTAGATCGGCTCATTTACACCCCTAAAGGTGACCTTATATGTCAATGGATGCATGTTCAAGACTGGGTGGAGTTATTTCTTTTACTTTTCGTTATAATTATATAAATAAATGGTTGAAGCATCTTGGCTAAAAAGGCGTCCCATCTTCGAATTTCGATTTATTGATGTAGGATCAATACTAGTGTATATTAGTATTAGTAAAGATTCATTTGTAGAATCATAAAATTACATGTTGTTTCGGCCCTACCTTATTAGTTTTTACCCAGATCCCACCGGTTAATCTAGATATCATCATTTATCGGTAGGAAAGTGGGTCAAATTGTAAGATTATAGGATTGATTTACTTTTATTTTGTATTAATTTAAGTATTCGAAACACGAGCATTTTATCCAATCTAAAGTTTAAATCTTCCATTAAAGTGTTCCATCAAAATTGACATGTTATATGCTTTCGAGACATCAACATAAGATTTTTTCCAATCTAAAATTTAAATCTTTCATCAACATTTAAATCCTTTTCTTCCATTCATATGTCGAAAACTCTGAATGGTTTTGACCCAAAATCAACTTCTAATTCTGTAACATCCTGCCTTATAATCATGATATAATAAATTGCAAGATAAATATCAAAACAAACGATAAGCATAAGATAGGTCAAACACATATTTTGAATTACAACAAAATCATGCACTACATGTGCTAATAGTGTCATGTCTATGTTGTTATTACATTTTCATATATAGATAGAGCTATTACGCAAGTCACAAAGCATATTAACCTAACTAATACCGCATCTGACTAGTGGTGAGCTAGAACTTCCAATGGAATTAATAGTCCAAATTAAGTTGAAGATTCTGCTTAATTCTTTCCTTTTCTTGTAAAATATATGAAACAACCAGGTACGTATGCTATTCCTTAGTGAGATAACAATTTATACATGATACATGCAAAATATGTGGTAGTCTATGTTGTTAAATGCCTTATCACGCTGTTGTACAATGTTGTTTGCACAATCGAGACATGATTTATTATGCTGGTTGGGTGATGACTAACTACTCGTATAATGCTGTCCATTAAGCTTTCATTGTTGTGTAATACTTTGAGTTGGTTTACCGTAAGTTGACATGGTATTGTGACCCTTCATGACATTTTGGACGATTGGTGCAAATATACATACTTCGTACCCAGGACTGATTGATTCAATTATTGATGCTTATAAGTACTTGTTCCTTGTTTTTTTAAAGCTTTATCGTAAGACGATTTGTTAAACATATTAAGATAACTACCAATCATATCAACACATTCACACTCAACAATCATATAATAAGAACAATTATAAAGCAATAATAGAACAATGATTGGAATGCGAATGAAACCTTTACTAGAAGAGAATTCGCACAAAACCTTGAAGCCGTATAATACAAAATAGTCAAAAGGTTACATAGGTATAGATAACAACTAATGATCAATTACATTTAAGTTTCTTTACTCTAACTATTCAATAAAGACAAATTGACCCCTGGATATATATCACAACTATTATAATGTCAACAATCTCCCCCTTTCAGATCATATATCCAGCGGATCTATCAAATCTACATGCAACATAACGTTATGGATAATCAGACATTTAATTAATCGATAATTGACGAGACGGACAACTTCAGCAAGCAGCAAAACAACTTCATGAGATACTTGTTTTTTAGGTGGTCTTCTGAAGTTTTCATCCAACTCTTCATTTATCAGTTTTCGTATAAGCCACAATGTTCCATCAGAGTATGCAACCAACTCAGACATTCTCATAAACCTCTTTTTATTTCTTCTGCCAAGGCAAACAATCCTTTGCACTGGCTCCTTAAGAACAGAGTTATATACTCCTTGAGTCCAGGCAGAGAAGTGTTTGGACGATTTAGTAGAACTCTTTTGGCTTTTAGCTCAGCGGTAATCTGGAAGCTTTTGAAGTACATCATCACAATCTGCCTAAACATGCATCCCAGTAAGGCAACTCGACCCCAGTGGCGATTTTCTTTTCTTGACTAGTGATCGTATAAGAACTTGATGTCTTCAAACTCTAGAAAATCTAAGTAGATTCATCAAACCAATATACATCGCCATCATCGTGCTTAACCATTCACTCAAGAATGTCAACTCTTGCAATCTTCTTGCTTTTGACTTCCATAATTCTTATTCTGTGCTCTGATCGAGCACCATCTATAACAATCCCACATTTATCTCTTTTCAGCTTTCTAGTTGTATATTCAGCTTGAGCTCCTCTTGACAATTCATAAGATAACATCAATATATCTATGTCAATCTCATATGGTTCTCCTTTCACAAAAATCTCAGGAATCTGATCTTCTAAAAATTCATATCCGATAGTTTCGTTGTTCAGAAATCCAAGATGAGTAGGTTGCTTCTTTGATTGCCTCTGTCTCATTTTGCTTGTAGGCACTCAGAAGACGTTTGATTGTGGGATTCACTTTGTTTTTCACAATCATTTGTCCTTCATTAATGCGGGACAGATCAGAATAAGGTCCCACTAACCTTTCATTCTCTTCCATCAAAATTCGATCAATATCATCCTCAAAACTGTCTACCATATGTGTTTGACGAGGAGCTCGGGAGGTCTAACAACTAACTAAAGTGTTCACTCTTCTTTTGAATTGTGGGTAGCAGATGATACTTACTTCGATTTGTCAACAGGATCATCAGACAAGGTAATACTTGGAGAAATATTCTATTGATCTTCACTTGTGACTCTTTGTTTAGAGGCATCTTTAACAGTTTCATCTTTTACATATTCAGATTCAGCGATCTCTGTCTTTTATGGGATAACCTCTTCTACTTATTTAACTTTTTCAATTGAACTAACAGTCTATACCTTTTCGGATTCATTAATCATTTCAGTGTTGGTCACAACTTTCTCTGGCTCGTCTGATTGTTCAGTACCCATCTCAATATCTTTTTCAGGGAAATCTGTCTCAGCTTCCATTTCGATCATTTCTTCATAGGAAACTGGATATCGAATTTCAGAATAAGAGTCAGATTCCACACTCGAGTCTTTACCAACAATTTCCTCTCCCTCAGATGGATAGTCGATAAAGAATGGAACTGTTTCCCCACTTTTTACCAATTAGTGATGTTTCGACTTCATCATTTGCTTCTTGAGTTCTATTTTTCTCAAACCCCAACTTTCTCAGTTTCAGACATCTTTTCAGTATCAGAACCCTCAACTTTTGTTGATCCTGTCGAGAAATCTATCTTTTGGCGCTTACTCTGCCCCTCATGATTATCAGAATCATCTCAATCATCATGTTTGTGCTTGAGGGGTTGAGCCTGAGACCCGTAGGATTGTTTAATTGCCGATAGACGGGCATCTAGACTTGAATA
>JAANYP010008703.1:0-17442 GCA_020465985.1 Centrapalus pauciflorus
AGCCAAACATACATAAAAAATAAAGTGGTCATTGCATTGACAATAGTCACCCAAAATACAAGTTTACCTTACTTTAAACAACATATGATCACACTTCTTAACACATACGGCCACTTTTGGCATAATTTTATGTGACCTAAAGCCCACCAGAAGACACTCGTTGTGTGACCAAATGGATGCAATCAGCCATAAATACATAAAATTAAAGTGCCATTGCTTTGAAAATAGTCACACAAAATACAAGTTTACCTCACTTGAAACTAACATATGATCACACTTCTTAACACTTACGGCCACTTTTGGTATAATTTTATGTGACCTAAAGCCCACCAGAAGACACTCGTTGTGTGACCAAATGGATGCAATCAGCCATAAATACATAAAATTAAAGTGCCATTGCTTTGAAAATAGTCACACAAAATACAAGTTTACCTCACTTGAAAGAGTATATGGTCTAACTTTTTAACACCTACGACTACTTTCGAAATAATTTTATGTGACCAAAGCCCACAAGAAGACACTCGTTGTGTGACCAAACGATTGCAATTAGGCACACATACATAAAAATAAAGTGGTCATTGCATTGACAATTGTCACAAAAAATACAAGCTTTTCTCACTTAAAACAGCATATGGTCACACTTCTTAACACCTACAACCACTTTTGGCATAATTTTACGTGACCAAAGCCTAAAAGAAGATACTCGTTATGTGACCAAATGGTTGCAATCAACCATACATACATAAAAGTAAAGTGACCATTGCATTGACAGTAGTCAAAGAAAACACAAGTTACTTCACTTAAAAGAGCATATGGTCACAATTTTTATCACCTACGACCACTTTTGGCATAATTTTATGTGACCAAAGCCCACTAGAAAACACTCGTTGTGTGACCAAATGGTTGCAATCAGCCATATATAAGTGGCTATTGCTTTGACAATAGTCACACAAAATACAAGTTTACCTTACTTGAAAGAGTATATGGTCACACTTTTTAACACCTACGGCCACTTTTGAAATAATTTTATGTGACCAAATCCCACAAGAAGACACTCATTGTGTCAGCAAATGGTTGCAATCAGCCAAACATACATAAAAATAAAGTGGCCATTGCATTGATAATAGTCACCCAAAATACAAGTTTACCTTACTTTAAACAACATATGATCACACTTCTTAACACTTACAGCCACCTTTGGCATAATTTTATGTGACCAAAGCCCACAAGAAGACACTCGTTGTGTGACTAAATGGTTGCAATCAGCCACATATACATAAAAATAAAGTGGTCATTGCATTGACAATAGTAACACAAAATACAAGTTTCCTCACTTAAAAACAACAATATGATCACACTTTCTTAACCTTACAGGCCACTTTTGGCATTAATTTTATGTACCAAAGCCACCAAAAGACACTCATTGCTTGTGACGAAATGGTTGCAATCAGCCATACATACATAAATTAAAGTGGTCATTGCTTTGACAATATCACACAAAATACAAGTTTACTCTCACTGAAAGAGTATATTGGCTAACTTTTTAACACCTACGACCCACTTTTGAAATAATTTTATTGCTGAACCAAAAGCCCACAAGAAGAAAACTTCGTTGTTGTGACCAAATAGGTTGAATAGGCCACACATACATTTAAAAATAAAGTGGCCATTGCATTCACAATAGTCACAAAAATTCAAGATTTTCCTCACCCTTAAAACAACATATGATCACACTTCTTACACTTACGGCCAGTTTTGGCATAATTTTATGTGACCAAAGCCCACAAGAAGATGCTCGGTATGTGACCAAATGGTTGCAATCAGCCACACATACATAAGAATAAAGTGGGCATTGCATTGACAATAGTCACACAAACTACAAGTTTCCCTCACTTAAAATAGCATATGGTCAAACTTCTTAACATCTACGCCACTTTTGGCGAAAATTTATGTGACCAAATCCCTCAATAAGACACTCGTTGTGTAACCAATTGGTTGCAATCGGCCACACATACATAAAAAAACAGTGGTCATTGCATTGACACTAGTCACACAACATACAAGTTTACCTCACTTTAAACAGCATATGATCACACTTCTTAACACTTACGGCCAGTTTTGGCATAAATTTATGTGACCAAAGCCTAGAAGAAGACACTCGTTGTGAGACCAAATGGTTGCAATCAGCCACACATACATAAAAATAAAGTGGCCATTGCATTGTGAATAGGTGCACAAAATACGTGATTACATCACTTAAAACAGTGTAAGGTCACAATTCTTAACACCTACGGCCACTTTTGGCATTATTTTATGTGACCAAAGCCCACCAGAAAACACTCGTTGTGACAAAATGGTTGCAATCAGCCATATATAAGTGGCCATTGCTTTGACAATAGTCACACAAAATACAAGTTTACCTTACTTTAAAGAGTATATGGTAACACTTTTCAACACCTACGGCCACATTTGAAATAATTTTATGTGACCAAATCCCACAAGAAGACACTCATTGTGTGACCAAATGGTTGCAATCAGCCAAACATACATAAAAAATAAAGTGGTCATTGCATTGACAATAGTCACCCAAAATACAAGTTTACCTTACTTTAAACAACATATGATCACACTTCTTAATACTTACGACCACTTTTGGCATAATTTTATGTGACCAAAGCCCACAAAAAGACACTCGTTGTGTGACTAAATTGTTGCAATCATCCACACATACATAAAAATAAAGTGGCCATTGCATTGACAATAGTCACACAAAATACAAGTTTACCTCACTTAAAACTAACATATGATCACACTTCTTAACACTTACGGCCACTTTTGGTATAATTTTAAGTGACCTAAAGCCCACCAGAAGACACTCGTTGTGTGACCAAATGGATGCAATCAGCCATAAATACATAAAATTAAAGTGCCATTGCTTTGAAAATAGTCACACAAAATACAAGTTTACCTCACTTGAAAGAGTATATGGTCTAACTTTTTAACACCTACGACTACTTTTGAAATAATTTTATGTGACCAAAGCCCACAAGAAGACACTCGTTGTGTGACCAAACGTTGCAATTAGGCACACATACATAAAAATAAAGTGGTCATTGCATTGACAATTGTCACAAAAAATACAAGCTTTTCTCACTTAAAACAGCATATGGTCACACTTCTTAACACCTACAACCACTTTTGGCATAATTTTACGTGACCAAAGCCTAAAAGAAGATACTCGTTATGTGACCAAATGGTTGCAATCAACCATACATACATAAAAGTAAAGTGACCATTGCATTGACAGTAGTCAAAGAAAACACAAGTTACTTCACTTAAAAGAGCATATGGTAACAATTTTTATCACCTACGACCACTTTTGGCATAATTTTATGTGACCAAAGCCCACTAGAAAACACTCGTTGTGTGACCAAATGGTTGCAATCAGCCATATATAAGTGGCTATTTCTTTGACAATAGTCACACAAAATACAAGTTTACCTTACTTGAAAGAGTATATGGTCACACTTTTTAACACCTACGGCCACTTTTGAAATAATTTTATGTGACCAAATCCCACAAGAAGACACTCATTGTGTCAGCAAATGGTTGCAATCAGCCAAACATACATAAAAATAAAGTGGACATTGCATTGATAATAGTCACCCAAAATACAAGTTTACCTTACTTTAAACAACATAAGATCACACTTCTTAACACTTACAGCCACCTTTGGCATAATTTTATGTGACCAAAGCCCACAAGAAGACACTCGTTGTGTGACTAAATGGTTGCAATCAGCCACATATACATAAAAATAAAGTGGTCATTGCATTGACAATAGTCACACAAAATACAAGTTTTCCTCACTTAAAACAACATATGATCACACTTCTTAACACTTACAGCCACTTTTGGCATAATTTTATGTGACCAAAGCCCACCAGAAGACACTCATTGTGTGACGAAATGGTTGCAATCAGCCATACATACATAAAATTAAAGTGGTCATTGCTTTGACAATAGTCACACAAAATACAAGTTTACCTCACTTGAAAGAGTATATGGTCTAACTTTTTAACACCTACGACCACTTTTGAAATAATTTTATGTGACCAAAGCCCACAAGAAGAAACTCGTTGTGTGACCAAATGGTTGCAATCAGGCACACATACATAAAAATAAAGTGGCCATTGCATTCACAATAGTCACACAAAATTCAAGCTTTCCTCACTTAAAACAGCATATGGTCACACTTCTTAACACCTACAACCACTTTTGGCATAATTTTATGTGACCAAAACCTAAAAGAAGATACTCGTTGTGTGACCAAATGGTTGCAATCAGCCATACATACATAAAAATAAAGTGACCATTGCATTGACAGTAGTCAAAGAAAATACAAGTTTACCTCACTTAAAATAGCATATGGTCAAACTTCTTAACAACTTCGACCACTTTTGGCAAAATTTTATGTGACCAAATCCCTCAATAAGACACTCGTTGTGTAACCAATTGGTTGCAATCGGCCACACATACATAAAAATACAGTGGTCTTTGCATTGACACTAGTCACACAAACTACAAGTTTACCTCAGTTTAAACAACATATGATCACACTTCTTACACTTACGGCCAATTTTGGCATAATTTTATGTGACCAAAGCCCACAAGAAGATGCTCGGTATGTGACCAAATGGTTGCAATCAGCCACACATACATAAAAAAAAAGTTGCCATTGCATTGAGAATAGGTGCACAAAATACATGTTTACATCACTTAAAACAGTGTATGGTCACAATTCTTAACACCTACGGCCACTCTTGGCATAACTTTATGTGACCAAAGCCCACCAGAAAACACTCGTTGTGTGACCAAATGGTTGCAATCAGCCATATATAAGTGGCCATTGCTTTGATAATAGTCACACAAAATACAAGTTTACCTAACTTAAAATAGTATATGGTCACACTTTTTAACACCTACGACCACTTTTGATATAATTTTATGTGACCAAATCCCACAAGAAGACACTCGTTGTGTGACCAAATGGTTGCAATCAGCCAAACATACATAAAAAATAAAGTGGTCATTGCATTGACAATAGTCACCCAAAATACAAGTTTACCTTACTTTAAACAACATATGATCACACTTCTTAACACTTACGACCACTTTTGGCATAATTTTATGTGACCAAAGCCCACAAAAAGACACTCGTTGTGTGACTAAATTGTTGCAATCATCCACACATACATAAAAATAAAGTGGCCATTGCATTGACAATAGTCACACAAAATACAAGTTTACCTCACTTAAAACTAACATATGATCACACTTCTTAACACATACGGCCACTTTTGGCATAATTTTATGTGACCTAAAGCCCACCAGAAGACACTCGTTGTGTGACCAAATGGATGCAATCAGCCATAAATACATAAAATTAAAGTGCCATTGCTTTGAAAATAGTCACACAAAATACAAGTTTACCTCACTTGAAAGAGTATATGGTCTAACTTTTTAACACCTACGACTACTTTCGAAATAATTTTATGTGACCAAAGCCCACAAGAAGACACTCGTTGTGTGACCAAACGATTGCAATTAGGCACACATACATAAAAATAAAGTGGTCATTGCATTGACAATTGTCACAAAAAATACAAGCTTTTCTCACTTAAAACAGCATATGGTCACACTTCTTAACACCTACAACCACTTTTGGCATAATTTTACGTGACCAAAGCCTAAAAGAAGATACTCGTTATGTGACCAAATGGTTGCAATCAACCATACATACATAAAAGTAAAGTGACCATTGCATTGACAGTAGTCAAAGAAAACACAAGTTACTTCACTTAAAAGAGCATATGGTCACAATTTTTATCACCTACGACCACTTTTGGCATAATTTTATGTGACCAAAGCCCACTAGAAAACACTCGTTGTGTGACCAAATGGTTGCAATCAGCCATATATAAGTGGCTATTGCTTTGACAATAGTCACACAAAATACAAGTTTACCTTACTTGAAAGAGTATATGGTCACACTTTTTAACACCTACGGCCACTTTTGAAATAATTTTATGTGACCAAATCCCACAAGAAGACACTCATTGTGTCAGCAAATGGTTGCAATCAGCCAAACATACATAAAAATAAAGTGGCCATTGCATTGATAATAGTCACCCAAAATACAAGTTTACCTTACTTTAAACAACATATGATCACACTTCTTAACACTTACAGCCACCTTTGGCATAATTTTATGTGACCAAAGCCCACAAGAAGACACTCGTTGTGTGACTAAATGGTTGCAATCAGCCACATATACATAAAAATAAAGTGGTCATTGCATTGACAATAGTCACACAAAATACAAGTTTTCCTCACTTAAAACAACATATGATCACACTTCTTAACACTTACAGCCACTTTTGGCATAATTTTATGTGACCAAAGCCCACCAGAAGACACTGTTGTGTGACGAAATGGTTGCAATCAGCCATACATACATAAAATTAAAGTGGTCATTGCTTTGACAATAGTCACACAAAATACAAGTTTACCTCACTTGAAAGAGTATATGGTCTAACTTTTTAACACCTACGACCACTTTTGAAATAATTTTATGTGACCAAAGCCCACAAGAAGAAACTCGTTGTGTGACCAAATGGTTGCAATCAGGCACACATACATAAAAATAAAGTGGCCATTGCATTCACAATAGTCACACAAAATACAAGCTTTCCTCACTTAAAACAGCATATGGTCACACTTCTTAACACCTACAACCACTTTTGGCATAATTTTATGTGACCAAAACCTAAAAGAAGATACTCGTTGTGTGACCAAATGGTTGCAATCAGCCATACATACATAAAAATAAAGTGACCATTGCATTGACAGTAGTCAAAGAAAATACAAGTTTACCTCACTTAAAATAGCATATGGTCAAACTTCTTAACAACTTCGACCACTTTTGGCAAAATTTTATGTGACCAAATCCCTCAATAAGACACTCGTTGTGTAACCAATTGGTTGCAATCGGCCACACATACATAAAAATACAGTGGTCTTTGCATTGACACTAGTCACACAAACTACGAGTTTACCTCAGTTTAAACAACATATGATCACACTTCTTACACTTACGGCCAGTTTTGGCATAATTTTATGTGACCAAAGCCCACAAGAAGATGCTCGGTATGTGACCAAATGGTTGCAATCAGCCACACATACATAAGAATAAAGTTGCCATTGCATTGAGAATAGGTGCACAAAATACATGTTTACATCACTTAAAACAGTGTATGGTCACAATTCTTAACACCTACGGCCACTCTTGGCATAACTTTATGTGACCAAAGCCCACCAGAAAACACTCGTTGTGTGACCAAATGGTTGCAATCAGCCATATATAAGTGGCCATTGCTTTGATAATAGTCACACAAAATACAAGTTTACCTAACTTAAAATAGTATATGGTCACACTTTTTAACACCTACGACCACTTTTGATATAATTTTATGTGACCAAATCCCACAAGAAGACACTCGTTGTGTGACCAAATGGTTGCAATCAGCCAAACATACATAAAAAATAAAGTGGTCATTGCATTGACAATAGTCACCCAAAATACAAGTTTACCTTACTTTAAACAACATATGATCACACTTCTTAACACTTACGACCACTTTTGGCATAATTTTATGTGACCAAAGCCCACAAAAAGACACTCGTTGTGTGACTAAATTGTTGCAATCATCCACACATACATAAAAATAAAGTGGCCATTGCATTGACAATAGTCACACAAAATACAAGTTTACCTCACTTAAAACTAACATATGATCACACTTCTTAACACATACGGCCACTTTTGGCATAATTTTATGTGACCTAAAGCCCACCAGAAGACACTCGTTGTGTGACCAAATGGATGCAATCAGCCATAAATACATAAAATTAAAGTGCCATTGCTTTGAAAATAGTCACACAAAATACAAGTTTACCTCACTTGAAAGAGTATATGGTCTAACTTTTTAACACCTACGACTACTTTTGAAATAATTTTATGTGACCAAAGCCCACAAGAAGACACTCGTTGTGTGACCAAACGATTGCAATCAGGCACACATACATAAAAATAAAGTGGTCATTGCATTGACAATTGTCACAAAAAATACAAGCTTTCCTCACTTAAAACAGCATATGGTCACACTTCTTAACACCTACAACCACTTTTGGCATAATTTTACGTGACCAAAGCCTAAAAGAAGATACTCGTTATGTGACCAAATGGTTGCAATCAACCATACATACATAAAAGTAAAGTGACCAATGCATTGAAAGTAGTCAAAGAAAACACAAGTAACTTCACTTAAAAGAGCATATGGTCACAATTTTTATCACCTACGACCACTTTTGGCATAATTTTATGTGACCAAAGCCCACTAGAAAACACTCGTTGTGTGACCAAATGGTTGCAATCAGCCATATATAAGTGGCTATTGCTTTGACAATAGTCACACAAAATACAAGTTTACCTTACTTGAAAGAGTATATGGTCACACTTTTTAACACCTACGGCCACTTTTGAAATAATTTTATGTGACCAAATCCCACAAGAAGACACTCATTGTGTCAGCAAATGGTTGCAATCAGCCAAACATACATAAAAATAAAGTGGCCATTGCATTGATAATAGTCACCCAAAATACAAGTTTACCTTACTTTAAACAACATATGATCACACTTCTTAACACTTACAGCCACCTTTGGCATAATTTTATGTGACCAAAGCCCACAAGAAGACACTCGTTGTGTGACTAAATGGTTGCAATCAGCCATACATACATAAAATTAAAGTGGTCATTGCTTTGACAATAGTCACACAAAATACAAGTTTACCTCACTTGAAAGAGTATATGGTCTAACTTTTTAACACCTACGACCACTTTTGAAATAATTTTATGTGACCAAAGCCCACAAGAAGAAACTCGTTGTGTGACCAAATGGTTGCAATCAGGCACACATACATAAAAATAAAGTGGCCATTGCATTCACAATAGTCACACAAAATACAAGCTTTCCTCACTTAAAACAGCATATGGTCACACTTCTTAACACCTACAACCACTTTTGGCATAATTTTATGTGACCAAAACCTAAAAGAAGATACTCGTTGTGTGACCAAATGGTTACAATCAGCCATACATACATAAAAATAAAGTGACCATTGCATTGACAGTAGTCAAAGAAAATACAAGTTTACCTCACTTAAAATAGCATATGGTCAAACTTCTTAACAACTTCGACCACTTTTGGCAAAATTTTATGTGACCAAATCCCTCAATAAGACACTCGTTGTGTAACCAATTGGTTGCAATCGGCCACACATACATAAAAATACAGTGGTCTTTGCATTGACACTAGTCACACAAACTACGAGTTTACCTCAGTTTAAACAACATATGATCACACTTCTTACACTTACGGCCAGTTTTGGCATAATTTTATGTGACCAAAGCCCACAAGAAGATGCTCGGTATGTGACCAAATGGTTGCAATCAGCCACACATACATAAGAATAAAGTGGGCATTGCATTGACAATAGTCACACAAACTACAAGTTTCCCTCACTTAAAATAGCATATGGTCAAACTTCTTAACATCTACGCCACTTTTGGCGAAAATTTATGTGACCAAATCCCTCAATAAGACACTCGTTGTGTAACCAATTGGTTGCAATCGGCCACACATACATAAAAAATCAGTGGTCATTGCATTGACACTAGTCACACAACATACAAGTTTACCTCACTTTAAACAGCATATGATCACACTTCTTAACACTTACGGCCAGTTTTGGCATAAATTTATGTGACCAAAGCCTAGAAGAAGACACTCGTTGTGAGACCAAATGGTTGCAATCAGCCACACATACATAAAAATAAAGTGGCCATTGCATTGTGAATAGGTGCACAAAATACGTGATTACATCACTTAAAACAGTGTAAGGTCACAATTCTTAACACCTACGGCCACTTTTGGCATTATTTTATGTGACCAAAGCCCACCAGAAAACACTCGTTGTGACAAAATGGTTGCAATCAGCCATATATAAGTGGCCATTGCTTTGACAATAGTCACACAAAATACAAGTTTACCTTACTTTAAAGAGTATATGGTAACACTTTTCAACACCTACGGCCACATTTGAAATAATTTTATGTGACCAAATCCCACAAGAAGACACTCATTGTGTGACCAAATGGTTGCAATCAGCCAAACATACATAAAAAATAAAGTGGTCATTGCATTGACAATAGTCACCCAAAATACAAGTTTACCTTACTTTAAACAACATATGATCACACTTCTTAACACATACGGCCACTTTTGGTATAATTTTATGTGACCTAAAGCCCACCAGAAGACACTCGTTGTGTGACCAAATGGATGCAATCAGCCATAAATACATAAAATTAAAGTGCCATTGCTTTGAAAATAGTCACACAAAATACAAGTTTACCTCACTTGAAACTAACATATGATCACACTTCTTAACACTTACGGCCACTTTTGGTATAATTTTATGTGACCTAAAGCCCACCAGAAGACACTCGTTGTGTGACCAAATGGATGCAATCAGCCATAAATACATAAAATTAAAGTGCCATTGCTTTGAAAATAGTCACACAAAATACAAGTTTACCTCACTTGAAAGAGTATATGGTCTAACTTTTTAACACCTACGACTACTTTTGAAATAATTTTATGTGACCAAAGCCCACAAGAAGACACTCGTTGTGTGACCAAACGTTGCAATTAGGCACACATACATAAAAATAAAGTGGTCATTGCATTGACAATTGTCACAAAAAATACAAGCTTTTCTCACTTAAAACAGCATATGGTCACACTTCTTAACACCTACAACCACTTTTGGCATAATTTTACGTGACCAAAGCCTAAAAGAAGATACTCGTTATGTGACCAAATGGTTGCAATCAACCATACATACATAAAAGTAAAGTGACCATTGCATTGACAGTAGTCAAAGAAAACACAAGTTACTTCACTTAAAAGAGCATATGGTAACAATTTTTATCACCTACGACCACTTTTGGCATAATTTTATGTGACCAAAGCCCACTAGAAAACACTCGTTGTGTGACCAAATGGTTGCAATCAGCCATATATAAGTGGCTATTTCTTTGACAATAGTCACACAAAATACAAGTTTACCTTACTTGAAAGAGTATATGGTCACACTTTTTAACACCTACGGCCACTTTTGAAATAATTTTATGTGACCAAATCCCACAAGAAGACACTCATTGTGTCAGCAAATGGTTGCAATCAGCCAAACATACATAAAAATAAAGTGGACATTGCATTGATAATAGTCACCCAAAATACAAGTTTACCTTACTTTAAACAACATAAGATCACACTTCTTAACACTTACAGCCACCTTTGGCATAATTTTATGTGACCAAAGCCCACAAGAAGACACTCGTTGTGTGACTAAATGGTTGCAATCAGCCACATATACATAAAAATAAAGTGGTCATTGCATTGACAATAGTCACACAAAATACAAGTTTTCCTCACTTAAAACAACATATGATCACACTTCTTAACACTTACAGCCACTTTTGGCATAATTTTATGTGACCAAAGCCCACCAGAAGACACTCATTGTGTGACGAAATGGTTGCAATCAGCCATACATACATAAAATTAAAGTGGTCATTGCTTTGACAATAGTCACACAAAATACAAGTTTACCTCACTTGAAAGAGTATATGGTCTAACTTTTTAACACCTACGACCACTTTTGAAATAATTTTATGTGACCAAAGCCCACAAGAAGAAACTCGTTGTGTGACCAAATGGTTGCAATCAGGCACACATACATAAAAATAAAGTGGCCATTGCATTCACAATAGTCACACAAAATACAAGCTTTCCTCACTTAAAACAGCATATGGTCACACTTCTTAACACCTACAACCACTTTTGGCATAATTTTATGTGACCAAAACCTAAAAGAAGATACTCGTTGTGTGACCAAATGGTTGCAATCAGCCATACATACATAAAAATAAAGTGACCATTGCATTGACAGTAGTCAAAGAAAATACAAGTTTACCTCACTTAAAATAGCATATGGTCAAACTTCTTAACAACTTCGACCACTTTTGGCAAAATTTTATGTGACCAAATCCCTCAATAAGACACTCGTTGTGTAACCAATTGGTTGCAATCGGCCACACATACATAAAAATACAGTGGTCTTTGCATTGACACTAGTCACACAAACTACAAGTTTACCTCAGTTTAAACAACATATGATCACACTTCTTACACTTACGGCCAATTTTGGCATAATTTTATGTGACCAAAGCCCACAAGAAGATGCTCGGTATGTGACCAAATGGTTGCAATCAGCCACACATACATAAAAAAAAAGTTGCCATTGCATTGAGAATAGGTGCACAAAATACATGTTTACATCACTTAAAACAGTGTATGGTCACAATTCTTAACACCTACGGCCACTCTTGGCATAACTTTATGTGACCAAAGCCCACCAGAAAACACTCGTTGTGTGACCAAATGGTTGCAATCAGCCATATATAAGTGGCCATTGCTTTGATAATAGTCACACAAAATACAAGTTTACCTAACTTAAAATAGTATATGGTCACACTTTTTAACACCTACGACCACTTTTGATATAATTTTATGTGACCAAATCCCACAAGAAGACACTCGTTGTGTGACCAAATGGTTGCAATCAGCCAAACATACATAAAAAATAAAGTGGTCATTGCATTGACAATAGTCACCCAAAATACAAGTTTACCTTACTTTAAACAACATATGATCACACTTCTTAACACTTACGACCACTTTTGGCATAATTTTATGTGACCAAAGCCCACAAAAAGACACTCGTTGTGTGACTAAATTGTTGCAATCATCCACACATACATAAAAATAAAGTGGCCATTGCATTGACAATAGTCACACAAAATACAAGTTTACCTCACTTAAAACTAACATATGATCACACTTCTTAACACATACGGCCACTTTTGGCATAATTTTATGTGACCTAAAGCCCACCAGAAGACACTCGTTGTGTGACCAAATGGATGCAATCAGCCATAAATACATAAAATTAAAGTGCCATTGCTTTGAAAATAGTCACACAAAATACAAGTTTACCTCACTTGAAAGAGTATATGGTCTAACTTTTTAACACCTACGACTACTTTTGAAATAATTTTATGTGACCAAAGCCCACAAGAAGACACTCGTTGTGTGACCAAACGATTGCAATCAGGCACACATACATAAAAATAAAGTGGTCATTGCATTGACAATTGTCACAAAAAATACAAGCTTTCCTCACTTAAAACAGCATATGGTCACACTTCTTAACACCTACAACCACTTTTGGCATAATTTTACGTGACCAAAGCCTAAAAGAAGATACTCGTTATGTGACCAAATGGTTGCAATCAACCATACATACATAAAAGTAAAGTGACCATTGCATTGAAAGTAGTCAAAGAAAACACAAGTTACTTCACTTAAAAGAGCATATGGTCACAATTTTTATCACCTACGACCACTTTTGGCATAATTTTATGTGACCAAAGCCCACTAGAAAACACTCGTTGTGTGACCAAATGGTTGCAATCAGCCATATATAAGTGGCTATTGCTTTGACAATAGTCACACAAAATACAAGTTTACCTTACTTGAAAGAGTATATGGTCACACTTTTTAACACCTACGGCCACTTTTGAAATAATTTTATGTGACCAAATCCCACAAGAAGACACTCATTGTGTCAGCAAATGGTTGCAATCAGCCAAACATACATAAAAATAAAGTGGCCATTGCATTGATAATAGTCACCCAAAATACAAGTTTACCTTACTTTAAACAACATATGATCACACTTCTTAACACTTACAGCCACCTTTGGCATAATTTTATGTGACCAAAGCCCACAAGAAGACACTCGTTGTGTGACTAAATGGTTGCAATCAGCCACATATACATAAAAATAAAGTGGTCATTGCATTGACAATAGTCACACAAAATACAAGTTTTCCTCACTTAAAACAACATATGATCACACTTCTTAACACTTACAGCCACTTTTGGCATAATTTTATGTGACCAAAGCCCACCAAAAGACACTCATTGTGTGACGAAATGGTTGCAATCAGCCATACATACATAAAATTAAAGTGGTCATTGCTTTGACAATAGTCACACAAAATACAAGTTTACCTCACTTGAAAGACTATATGGTCTAACTTTTTAACACCTACGACCACTTTTGAAATAATTTTATGTGACCAAAGCCCACAAGAAGAAACTCGTTGTGTGACCAAATGGTTGCAATCAGGCACACATACATAAAAATAAAGTGGCCATTGCATTCACAATAGTCACACAAAATTCAAGCTTTCCTCACTTAAAACAGCATATGGTCACACTTCTTAACACCTACAACCACTTTTGGCATAATTTTATGTGACCAAAACCTAAAAGAAGATACTCGTTGTGTTCGTGAACCCAATTGGTTTACACCACGAGTGTCTTATTGCGGGATTTGGTCACATAAAATTTTGCCACAAGTGGTTTCGAAGTGTTAAGAGTTTTACAATATGCTATTTACGTGACGGTAAAACTTGTTGTATTTCTTTTGACTATGTCAATGCACATGGGTCACTTTATTTTTATGTATGTATGGTGCATTGGCAACCATTGGTTACACAACGCGTATATTCTTTTAGGTTTGTCACTTAAAAAAAAAAAACACCAATTTATGACAAAAGTGGGTGTAGTGTAAGAACGTGTGACCATATTCTGTTTAAGTGAGGAAAGCTTGAATTTTGTGTTGATATTGTGAATGCAATGGCCACTTTATTTTTATGTATGTGTTCCTGATGCAACCATTTGGTCACCCAACGGAGTTTCTTTCTTGTGGGCTTTGGTACATAAAAATTATTTCAAAAGTGGTCGTAGGTGTTAAAAAGTTAGACATATACTTCTTTCAAGGAGGTAACTTGTATTTTGTGTGTGATATTGTCCAAAGCATGACCACTTTTAATTTTATGTATGTATGCTTGATTGTAACATTTCGTCCATCACACATGAGTGTTCTTTTGGTGGGCTTGGTCATCAACTTATGCCAAAAGTGGCTGTTGTTTATGTCGTAATGTTAAGAAGTGTGATCATATGTTTGTTTTAACGTGAGGAAAACCTTTTATTTTGTTTTGACTATTGTCATCGCAATGACCACTTTATTTTTATGTATATGTGGCTGTTTGCAACCCTTTAGTCACACAACGAGTGTCTTCTTTTTGGGCTTTGGTCACAAAAATTCTGCCAAAGGTGGCCTGTTTTGTGTATAGTGTTAAGCAGTGTGATCATATGTGTTTAAAGTAAGGTAAACTTGATTTTGGGTGACTATTATCCATGCAATGGCCACTTTATTTTTTTATGTATGTTTGGCTGATTGGCAACCATTTGCTGACACAAATGCGTTGTCTTCTTGTGGATTTTGGTCAACAAAATTATTTCAAAAGTGGACCGTAGGTGTTAACAAGTGTGACCATCTACTCTTTCAAAGTAAGGTAAACTTGTATTGTGTGACTTTGTCTAAAGCAATAGCCATTATATATGGCTTGATTGCCAACCATTTGGTTCACACAACTGAGTGTTTCTAGTGGGCTTTGGTCAATAAAATTATGCCCAAAAGTGGGTCGTATGGATAAAATTGTGACCATATGCTTTTTTAGTGAAAGTAACTGGTTTTTCTTTGATACTTCAATGAATGGTCATTTACTTTTATGTTGTATGTATGGTTGATGCAACCATTTGGTACATAACGAGTGTCTCTTCTTTTTTAGGCTTTTGTCACGTCAAAATTTGGCCCAACGTGGTTAGTAGGTGTTAAGACGGTGGACATATGCTGTTTTAAGTGAGGAAAGGAAAGCTTGTCATTTTTTGTGACAATTGTCAAATAATGACCACGTTTCTTTTTGTATTGTGTGCCTGCATGCCAATCGTTGGTTCATCACAACGGAGTTGTCTCTTGTGTGCTTTGGTCACATAAAATTATTTCAACGTAGTCGTAGGTGTAAAAAGTAGACCATATCCTCTTTCAAGTGAGGTAACTTTGTATTTTGGTGTGGACTATTTTCAACGCAATGGCCCTTTAAATTTATGTATTTATGGCCGACGATGCATCCATTTGGTCACACAACGAGTGTCTCTGGTGGGCTTTAGTTCACATAAACATTCTTCCAAACGTGGCCTTATGTGTTAAGACAGACGTTGTGATCATCTGTTCGTTTTACGTGAGGGTAAATTGTATTTTGTGTGCCTATTGTCAATTGCAACTGTGCCACTTTATTTTTATGTATGTGTGGTATGATTTGCCACCATTTCGTCACACAAAGAGTGTCTTTTTGTGGGCTTTGGTCACATAAAATTATGCCAAAAGTGGTCGTAAGTGTTAAGACGTGTGATCAATGTTGTTTACAGTAAGGTAAACTTGTTATTTGGGTGATCTAATTGTCAATGCCAATGAACACTTTATTTTTAATGTCATGTTTGGCTGATTGCAACCATTTGGTCAACAACGAGTGTCTTTTGTGGGATGTTCACATGAAATTATTATCAAAAGTGGCGTAGGTGTTTAAAAAGTGTGACCATATACTCTTTCTAAGTTAGGTAAACTTGTATTTGTGGACTATTATCAAAGCACAATGGCCACTTATCTATGGCGCTTGAAACCATTTGGTACACAACGAGTGTTTTTGGTGGGCTTTGGTCACCTAAAGTTTATGCAAGGTGGCCGTACGGTAGTTAAGATTGTGACCCATTTCTTTTTTTCTTTACACTTCTTTTAAGTGATTTAAAATGTATTTTGTGCACCTATCTCAATGCCAATGGCAACTTTTTTTTTATGTAGTGTGGCTGATTGCAACCATTTCGTCACATACCGAGCATCTTCTGTGGGCTTTGGTCACCATTTAAAATTATGCCAAAACTTGGCGGTAAGTGTAAGAAGTGTGATCTATGTTGTTTAAACTGAGGTAAACTTGTAGTCTTGTGTGGACTTGACTATGTGTCAATTGCCAAGACCCACTGTCTTTTTTATGTATGTGTGGCCGATTGCAACCAATGGTACACAACGCGTGTCTTATTGCGGGCTTTGGTCACATTAAAATTTTGCCAAACCCCCAAAGTGGTCGAAGTTGTTACTAAAGTTTGACCATATGCTATTTCTCTTTTAAGTGAGGTAAACGTGTATTTTCATTTGACTACTGTCAATGCCAATGTGGTCACTTTATTTTTATGTATGGATGGCTGATTGCAACCCATTTGGTC
>JAANYP010008704.1:0-21278 GCA_020465985.1 Centrapalus pauciflorus
GGTTCAGTTGTAATATTTTAAATTTATGTACTTATGTATTTTGCTTCCGCACTATTATTAAGCTATCAGATCATTATGTTAAGTGTTTGTTGGTGATTAATCCTGGGTGAATGGTAATTGGTGGTTAATGTGGCAAGGGTGTCACAGCGTATGGTATCAGAGCAGTAGTTTGAGATTCAAGTGTCCGTGAGGTCTTGGTCTCAAACATTAAGTGTTGACATGTAGTGATACTAAGTAATGATCTGAACTAAGATAGGTTACGATCTAGTAATCATAAGAATATTGACTATCATACGGGACAATTGGGTGGTGGCTATAAATAAATGACATGTTACTAAATAAGTTATATGTTTCATATTTCAGAACATGTCTGGAGGAGGAATGACACCAGAAGAGACGAGAGAAATGATGCTAGCCATGATGGCTGAGCAAAATCGGATGATTCAGGACCAGTTTCGGGCTCGAGATGAGGCCGAAGCTAAACGAAGAGAAGATAAGAGAAAGAATAAGGAAAGAGAGGGAAACGATGACGAGCAAGGTGACAACACTGGGTCATCAAATAAGCCCAGGGGTTGCCGTTTCAAGGACTTTAAGGGAAATGGAGCCGTTGAGTTGGGTGATGCTGTTACTGCACTGGAGTGGATAACAGCTACAGAAAGGACTTTCCGAATCAGCGATTGTGCTGAGAAGGATATGGTCCGATTCGCTACTGCCATGTTCACCAAAGACGCAATAATGTGGTGGAACTCGATGGTGAATGCACTAACAATGGAGAAGGTTGCTGTAATGAAATGGGCTGAGTTTACTGATATCTTCACTCAGCAGTACTGCCCGGCCGATGAGCGCCGAAGACTTGAAGCTAAGTTCATGACGCTGATTCAGGGGACTAAGTCTGTGTCCCAGTACGCTGTAGAGTTTACGAGGCTGAGTTTGTTCGCGCCTCATCAAGTGGATACCGAGGAGAGGAAAGTGACCAGGTTTGAGGCTGGTCTTGATTTGGAGATTCGAAGGGTGATGAGCAATGTACGCTACCCCACATTTGCTGGTCTATTGGAAGCCGCCAGAAATGTGGAACAAATTCTAAGTATGTCGGGATACGTGATGGGGTCCGCTGCTGCTTCAGTCAACCCAACTCAACCTTCACCACCGAAACGCCAACGCGAAGGAGGTTATTCTGGTTCTTCACGATCATCTCAGTACTCGCCGCAACAGTCTTATCGCCGACAGTCTAGTTCTTCTGGTCGCGCACGTGCTTACTCTATCAACACCGAACCGCAGTATTGTAACAAGTGTCATCTGGAACACTTCGGCAAGTGCACCAACGGGCGTGCGTGTTTCTGCTGCGGAGAGTTGGGCCACTTTCAAAATGAATGCCCACGGAGATCTGATGCTTGCCATAAGTGTGGAGTATGGGGGCACTATAGTCGGAATTGTCGAAAGAATACCCCAGCAGTTGCTGCTCCAACATCAACACGATCTTCAGGAGGTTCAAGCGGCGGTTCAGTTAACCGAGGTCGGGGTCAGTCACAAAGGGCACCGGCTCGTGCCTTTCAAATTACTGCAGAAGAGGCTAGGGAAAACCCGGAGGTGGTCACGGGTATGTTTATTGTAAACTCTTTACCTGCAAGAGTATTATTTGACTCGGGTGCCAATAGGTCGTTTGTATCTACTATGTTTGCACAACAACTTGCCATGCCATTGTCTAAGCTATCTGCTGTACTAGATATTGAAACTGCTAGTAATACTCTAGTTAAAGTAGATCATGTATACCGAAACTGCACTTTAGTGATTGAAGATGTAGTCTTCAATTTGGACTTGATTCCGATCGAGTTTAGTGAATTTGATGTGATTATCGGGATGGATTGGTTGATAGAGAATGAAGCCCATATAGTGTGTAAGAAGCGTATGATCAAGATAACTACTCCGGAGGGGCGTGAGATCTGTATTTATGGGGATAGGAGAAGTGGGGATCTGTGTTTGTTGACTGTTGCAAAAGTTCGAAAGCTTGTTGCAAAGGGATGTGACGCCTACCTGGCATATGCTATAGATGCCAAGGCTGAGAAGAAGACGTTGGCCGATGTGCCTGTTGTTTCACAATTCCCGGATGTGTTTCCGGAAGACTTGTCTGGCGTGCCGCCTGAGAGACAAGTGGAATTTAGAATTGATCTGATCCCTGGAGCTGCACCGGTAGCTCGTTCTCCTTATCGCCTTGCCCCAACCGAGATGAAAGAGATGATGACACAACTCCAGGAGTTGTTAGACAAGGGTTTTATTCGACCAAGTTCATCGCCGTGGGGAGCCCCTGTTTTATTTGTGAAAAAGAAAGATGGCACCATGAGGATGTGCATCGATTACCGGGAGCTGAATAAATTGACAATTAAGAACAAGTATCCGCTGCCGCGGATAGATGACTTGTTTGACCAGTTACATGGAGCTTGTGTGTTTTCTAAGATTGACTTGAGGTCGGGATATCATCAGTTAAAAGTTAGAGAGGAAGATGTGCCTAAAACAGCTTTTAGGACACGTTACGGGCATTACGAGTTCTTGGTTATGCCTTTCGGGTTAACCAATGCCCCGGCTGTCTTTATGGATTTGATGAACCGAGTTTGCAGACCGATGTTGGACAAGTCGGTAATTGTTTTTATAGATGACATTTTGGTGTATTCAAAGTCTGAAGCCGAACACGCTGATCATCTAAAAGAGTTATTGGAATTGTTAAGAAAGGAAAGGTTGTATGCCAAGTTCTCAAAATGTGAGTTTTGGCTGCAACAGATTCAATTTTTAGGGCATGTGATATCGGGGGCCGGAATTTCTGTAGATCCGGCTAAGGTAGAAGCGGTAAGGAATTGGGAGCCGCCTCGCTCAGCTACGGAAGTCAGAAGTTTCCTTGGGCTGGCGGGCTATTATAGGAGATTCATTAAGGACTTTTCAAAGATTGCAGTCCCTTTAACGATGTTAACAAAGAAGAATGCACCGTTTGTATGGGAAACTGTGCAGCAGGAGGCGTTTGATATTTTGAAAAAGACGTTAAGTGAAGCACCGATACTTGCCCTACCAGAGGGTAATGAGGACTTTGTGGTATACACGGATGCTTCGAGGTTGGGACTTGGTGCGGTATTGATGCAACGTGGAAAAGTTATAGCTTATGCTTCGAGACAATTAAAGCAGCACGAAAAGAACTACTCGACTCATGACTTGGAGCTGACTGCAGTTACGTTTGCGTTAAAATTGTGGAGGCACTATCTATATGGGACTAAGTGTCAGTTATACACGGATCATAAGAGCCTGAAATACATTTTCAGCCAGAAAGAACTTAACATGAGACAGAGACGTTCGATGGAGCTAATAAAGGATTATGACTGTGAAATCCTTTACCATCCTGGAAAGGCTAACGTGGTAGCCGATGCTTTGAGCCGCAAAGCATATACTAAGGATTGTTGTTACATGTTGACATCTACTATGTTAACATCCACTATTATTGATGATGTCAAGGCCGCTCAAGAGGAAGCCTTGAAAGACGAGAATGTTGGTGCTGAGGATATAAGGGCACAGATCAAGAATATGGAAACGAGCGAATCGGGTCTGAAAGGAGTTTACGGAAGAATCTGGGTGCCAAAGTATGGAGGCATGAGAAATGTGATAATAGAAGAAGCTCATCAGTCAAAGTTTTCTGTACATCCCGGGAGCACAAAGATGTACAACGAGCTGAAAGCAGACTTCTGGTGGCCCGGATTAAAGAAAGATATCGGACAGTACGTGGAGAGATGCCGAACTTGTCGGTTAGTGAAAGCCGAACACCAGCAACCATACGGTAGTTTGCAACCGCTTCCCGTTCCGGAATGGAAGTGGGAACACATAACGATGGATTTTGTTACAAAGTTGCCGAAGACTAGGCGTCAACACGATACAGTTTGGGTGATAGTCGATAGGTTAACTAAGTCCGCACACTTTATTCCGATTCGGGAAGGATATTCTCTGGAAAGGTTAGCACAGATCTATGTGGCTGAGATAGTTTCTAGACACGGGGTGCCAAAGTCTATTGTATCGGACCGGGATAGCCGATTTACTTCCAACTTTTGGTCGGCATTACAAGAAGGGTTAGGATCGAGGATTGCTATGAGTACGGCTTACCGACCGCAAACCGATGGTCAAAGTGAAAGGACCATCCTAACACTCGAAGATATGATGCGGTCGTGTGTGTTAGACCTCGGTGGCAATTGGGACGATCATTTGCCACTGATCGAGTTTTCATACAATAACAGTTACCACGCGACGATCAAGAAAGCGCCGTTTGAGGCATTGTATGGGAGAAGATGTAGGACTCCTACATGTTGGAAGGAAACCGGTGAAACGCCGATTGCTGGGCCGGCATTACTACAAGAAACGAATGAAAAGATTCAGTTGGTGAGACAGAATATGAAGGCGGCCCAGGATCGCCAGAAAAGTTATTACGACAGGAGGCACAAGCCAATCAGTTTCGATATAAATGATTGGGTTTATTTGAAGGTGTCACCTATGAGGGGTGTTACACGTTTTGTAAAAAGAGGAAAGCTGGCTCCAAGATTTGTTGGGCCATTTAAGATAATAGAAAAAGTTGGAAACCAGTCATATCGTTTAGAGTTGCCGGAAGAAATGTCAGGCATACACCCGGTATTCCATGTGGGAAATCTCAGGAAGTCATTCACTGCCGAAAACGAAGATTGGGCAGATCACACTGAATTGCAAATCGATGAAAGGCTCCGGTATGTTGAAGAGCCGGAGTGTGTGCTAGATACGAAAGTAAAGAAGTTGAGAAGCAAGGAAATAGAGATGGTGCTTGTTCGTTGGAAGCATCACAAAGGAGCAAATCATACGTGGGAGCCTAAGTCTGAGATGTTAAAGAAATATCCGCAACTTTTCATATCCGAGTAACTTCGAGGACGAAGTTGAGCGTGGTGGAGCCCATGCTGTAACATCCTCGGATTAAAATTATTATAATTGAAGTTTATTAAGTTTAAATTTGTAAGTTAAGTTGATTTATGAAAGTTGGTTGCTATTTTGAGAAATTATGAAGCTTTGGAATTTTGAATTATTATTATGATTTATAATTGTTAGTAAGGGTAAAACTAAGACAAACTCAGTATTTATTGGAACCGGATAAGTTAAGGGGCTAAGAGTGTCAAAAGTTGAAATTATGGAATAAAAGGCCCTTAGTCTTTCATTTTGAACTAACTCACTCTCTCTCTACAACTATACTCTCTCGGCTCTCTCTCTCTCTCTCTCTAAAAATTTGAAGATCATCAAAGATTGGATTTTGAAGCTGAAAATCTGGAATAAGATTGCATTCAAGGAACTAAAACATCTGCAATCACCGAATTAAGGTAAATATCTCTTTAAAATTCGATTTGTGGGAATATTTGGTTCGGTTTTTATATGAACCGAAAATTTGATTTGGAGATTCAATCATGGATGCATGTATGATTTTATTGTGGATTAGTTTAAATCGAGTATTTATGATGCTATGTACAAAATTTCAGCCCCTGATTCGAACTGAAAGTATGGATTTGAGCATTTAGTGTGTGTTTTAGTGTGTGTTCGAAAATAAAGAAAAACGGTTATAAAGGGTGTGATTTGGTGCATGAAAGAGGTTAATGTTAGTGTTAAAGTGGTTGAAATTAAGTGTATTTTAGTTGGTATAATTTATTTCATGTATTGAATTAGTACCAAAAAGGACTTGGATTAAAATCTGGAAATAATAAAACTGCACAAGTTTGAACATCAGAAGGTCCGAATTCGGATCCTTGATGAACTCGGATCTGATCCGAATTCGGACATCTTCGAACTTAGGATGAGGTCCGGAATTCTGGAAAATTTATATGGCAAAAATATTCTAAGTGTTTGAATTTAGGATGGGGTCCGAATTCGGTTGGGGACCGAATTCGGATGTGGTCCGAAGATTAACATGTGGTTCGATTCTAATTAATGGTCCGAATTTGACCATTATCCGAAATTGTATTGGTCCGAATTTACAAAGAATCCGAAATTGGGACTTATATATATATGGATCGAATTGGGAATCATGTGGGATCCGAACTGGGGTCCGAATTCGGGTGGGATCCGAATTCGGACACAGATCCGAATTTAGGATCAAAAATGGTAAAAAAAAAACTTATAAAATTAAGTTTTATGGAGAGAAACAAGATATTAACATGATGTGTTGTTACAAATGACTTACAGGTCCCTTGTGGAGTTGTTTAACCCACAGTGGGGTACTTGGTTGATCCGGTTGAAAGCCCGAGGAGAAATAAAATTTGAATAAAGATAATAACGCACCCACTGTGAGTACCTTTGATTTTAACATTGCTGCATCTGCATTATGTTTGCATTGCCTGCTGAGGCATGTTGTTTCATGTTCGTTTGGCATTCTACTAACATGCGTTTATGTTGATGCACATTCATATTTGTTGCATGTCCGTTCATTTGTTGTGCATCTTTTCGATGGACCTGCGTGGTCGCATCTGTACTCTGATGTTACTGTGCTATATGACCAAGAGTTTGACACCTCTGTGGTCAGGATAGACAGTAGGTCATCCCCGATGTAATGTCTGCCTCAGATGGTTGGTTGTTCTTATGCCGAGTGTCAGCTCGAAGGAGCTGCGGCTCAGGTTTGCGTACTTGGAGTACGTGTGGGGTATACGGTATGTGTTACCGCGGTTACCCTGGGTGGCATCATAATGATTTGTAGAATGTGTAAAATCAACTGGTATTCACTAAGCTTTAGCTTACCCTTTCAGTTGTTATATTTTTTTTTTTACAGGAAAAGGGAAATCCGCTGCGGGACCATCTAGCTAGGAAATCTATTGAAGTGATTGAAGATTTCTACCGTTTTCTTTGGTATTTGGATTATGGAATTATTGATGTAATAAATTTGGGATAATGTAAAATGTTTGAGTATGTAGACTAGACATGTAACCTTGTAGCACCATAGGGTGTTAGGTTCAGTTGTAATATTTTAAATTTATGTACTTATGTATTTTGCTTCCGCACTATTATTAAGCTATCAGATCATTATGTTAAGTGTTTGTTGGTGATTAATCCTGGGTGAATGGTAATTGGTGGTTAATGTGGCAAGGGTGTCACAGTAATGGCTCAGTCATGGTCTACAGAAAAGCTTCAGGCCTTATATGACAAGGAGAAGGAAAAAAAGAAGCAGCCAAAGTCTCCCAACAAGTCCAATGCCAACAAGAACCAGTTCAAGCTATTGCTAGTGATCCTCCTCCTCAAACAAAGGTTGATCAGGTTAAGAGAGTGTTGTTTGAACAACAGCTTCAAAAGGCAATAGAAATCGAAAAGGCCCTGGATCAGTATGACTTCTCCAAACTGCCTATTACTTACTGGTATGCTAAATCAATGGATGACATTGATTTGGACTATCATTTTGTAATCAGAAGAGAGGCTGGTCCAGAAGAAGAATATAAGAGCCTAGCTCAGATGGCACAAAGGCTAACCAGAGATGATCTGACAAAAATGCATCACATTGGAACCGTTAGCCACTTAAGATCTCATTGTGTATGGGTTCAAAGAAATGTAAAAGATTCGATCCAGAGTATACAAGAGCAGAAATAGAAGCTGCCAAGGAGATGAAGTTGTACAGGTTGATGTATATGTCAAATCAATGACATATAGACTCAAGCTTGCAGACGGATCCAACAGGTTCTAAAATTTTGAATTTTTCAATCTGCCAAAGGCTTGGCTACTCCAAATAAGCTCAATGAAGATTCACTGTGATAAAGAGGAGTTAAAAATAGATTTCATAAAGGCAATAAAGCAGAAACTTTCACAACTGTATGTTTTTGGATGCCTTAGTTTGTAGATAACAATTTTACTTTGTTTTATTTCCTTATTTGTATAGAAACTTAAAGTCTTGTGTAAAGAATTTAAGTTAGGGGGAGATTGTTGGGAAATATTCTAAGTATGTCAAGCTATTAGTTAGATTTCTCAGACTGTTAGTAGATTTTCTGTGTAATTACAAAGTTCAAGCTGTTAGTTGAGTAAGTTCGAGCTGCTAGTTCAAAAGTTCAAGTTGCCAGAGTTAAAAGTTCAAGCTGCTCAAGTTTAAGCTGCTCAACTGATAAAATTCAAGCTGCTCAACAGTTTAATAACAGAAAGTGCTGAAATTCAGGAAGTGTTTTATATTCGAAAATCCAAGCATATCTACTCCCAGAGAAATCAGAGTTCTTCAAGGAAACAAATCGGAAAGCCATATATATAGATAGAATAGGTTTTTCTATCATAAGTCTGTACGTGCAAGTTTTGTAATCGTGTGCTTCAATTGTAATTGATTTCTGATTAAGTTCCTCAGGCCTCTAAGGTTGTAAAACCCTAAGAACAGTCTGTGTTCTTCGTCTAATCAAATAGATTAGAGGTGATTCTAATCAGTGAGTCTGGAAATATAAAAGAGTTGATTTTTTATTATATTTATGTGTTATTTGTTCTGAAAGTTTTTCTTAAAACAGAAGTGTTATTCCGCAAACTTCGTAATTGGACTTTGATTCAATACAAGGTTATTGGTTTACATTCTGATTTATTCAAACCAGTTAATCTTAGGTGGTGATTTTGATCTTGACACAAACTATATAAACATCACAAAACTAAATAAGGACTGGGCTAAGAAAAAAATTACTAACAGAAATACAATGCACACAAAAACAAAAATAAAAAGTGCATAAAATAAACAAAGAACAAGGAAAGATGGTACCCCGATAATCAGAATGGAGGAGGAGGAGGACCGAAGACGCTGCTGAAGAAATCTCCATAAGGCCCGTGATCTGCGGGATCTTGTGGTGGAGGCAGAAATAGGTGGATAGGGATCTGGTCTGGTAAATCCTGTCTGCCATGCGCCGAATAGCGCTGATAAGTATCTACGGCAGGGTCATAGGACTGGTAGTTAGGCATAGTATAATCAGAGTATGACTGATATGGCAACCCGGCTACAGAATTGTCACACCCCGTTACCCCGGTTGGCAATGAAGCGCGACGTCGCGGAAGCGTAACCATAATCATAACGAACAACCACTATATGGACGTTTTCAAAAAATACGTTGAATTAACTTCAAATATAAATATTGTTTTACATAACCATAATACAGCGTAAGTAGTTCTTAAAATACCAAGATTTAAATACACAATTTAGTTTATCAGGAAAGATGCATGTAAAACTCCGAGTTTGAAAATGATGCGACTCCAAAATGAACGGAAGCCTTGGAATGCTTCTGATAAATGTGCATGTCTTAATCACCTGAAAAATACATACTAAAATACGTCAACAAATTGTTGGTGAGCTCATAGGTTTACGCGAAAAGGCCAGTTGTATGGACATTATCAGATGAGTTGAATTTATAAAATCATAAATTCTGTGTATGTATTACATAAACCATCATGCAACTGAAGCTTAATTAAAATGAGTTTGCACTGTGCAGTATTCCCATACGTAATACCGTGTGTTGAATATATATGCACTCGCTGTTAGCCGACCCGAACTAACCCGAATGGGGGACATGATTCCCAATAGATCAATCCACAATATATTCGCGCTTGCAAATAAATGCAATTAACGGTTCATGATTTGAGGGCTGATGGATCCAAACATGTAATACCTATAAGAAATAAACAGTTTTGATGTCCATATGAAAACAGTGCATGTATTTCCACCCCAATAGATGGTGAAAATAGGTGCTATGAAGACTCACCGAGCTTGTGATGTCAAATATGCGCAAAAATGTAAGTTTGCGTTGTTTGATGGGTGATGAAACCGAATGTGTTTAACCGAGTCCTAAATGATAATAAGGACTTAATATCTCTAATATATTATAATATGTATATTTATAGATTTTTATGTCTTAAATCACCCAACATTACAAGTTTATAAATAAAACCCACTTAAAACGTTAAGTTTATATATATATATATATATATATATATATATATATATATATATATATATATATATATATATATAATTTTCCAGCTTTTTCGGAGGTTTTTCGGCCTACTTTGAGGTTGTTTTTGACCAAGCTCCAAAATGTTTTAGGCTTTGGTTTTCTAGGACATTAAACTACTATATTCAAAGGATTTTTAGAATCAAGAACGGCCATTGTTTGAGATGTTTAGGTTGGTTAAAAAGCTCGTTAAAAACCCTATGTTGGCCATTTTTGAGCTGTCAAACTTTCGGTTTCCCAAATAATTTCTGGAGGTTTTAAACTCCAAAATAAATTATGAAAACTTCCAGATCTATAGTTAAGACATAGATCTAACTTTTGAAACAAGAATCAACTCATTTCGTTAAGTTATGAATTAGTTATGATTTTTCAAAGTCGATATAAATTTTCTGCCGAAAATCCGCAGTTTATAGACTTGAAATAACTTATGATTCTTGTTGTTTATTCAAAGACTACTTGTAAGAAAGTTATAAAAGTTATAAAACACATATATATCACTTGTTTTCATAATATTAACACTTTTATGATGTGTTCATATATTCATAAACACATTTCAAGAAGCAACTTAAAAACAAAAACTAGAAATTTATATACTTGAGTTTTTATGAAACTTGTTGTTGTTGGTGATTATATATATTATGCAAGACTTATATAAACATAAATGTTAGATGAAATAAGTTAGTATTTACTTACTTTGAAGTGTTTAGAGTATGATTTTGAGTAAAAGTTTGTTGGTACACCTTGTGTGACGATAGCAGTCTAAGTATAGTTGGCATTTTGTGTAAGTCAACATACGTAATATTGAATATTGACTAGTATTTGATATATGTGTTTATACGTGTTTGATATTGATTGATTCTATGTTTGAACTCAGTGTAACGTATTACAAGAAGTACAAACATAAAGTTCAAAGATAAATTCAAACATAAGTTAAAACATAAGTTCAAATAGAAGTTTGACATGTGAATTTCGAATTTAGAGTAAATTCGAATTTATCACATAAGGCAGATTCGAATTTGGTGTAAATTCGCATAAGGCAGTTTCGAATTTGTCAAGTGGACAAATTCGAATGGGCCTTGGGCCTGGTTCGAGTTTGTCCTAAGACAAACTCGAAATGGTCAGTATAATTAAGGATTAACTCGAATAATTATCAGACTTTTGCAAAATTCCGGAGAGTAATTAAGCAAAGGCGATCTCGAGTTTATCAGGATTCAGAGAGTGTTTTCGGAGAGAATCTGTAAGGTGTACCACTGCAAGATCTATCTAGACGCGGATCCGTGAACGAGTGCGGAATCCTCGTTGACGGTTAGACGGACAACTCTCAACCAACGGAAACACGGAGACTATTAGACGCTGAACGAACGACACACGAACGATCCTACGTACTAATTCTCTCCGAAACGGCACTCACCTAGCTGATAAACTCGAGATCGCCTCTTGCTTAATTCCTCACGAATTCTGCAAAAAGTCTTCTAATCATTCGAGTCTATCCCTAATTATAGACCCTGATTCGAATCTGATGTGGGTCAGACTCGAATCTGGCTCAAGGCCCATTCGAGTCTGTCCAACATGACAGTCTCGAATCTATCCTATATTCGAATCTAAGGTCTCATTCGAATCTATCACAGATTCGAATGTATCCTCTTATGCAATTCGAATCTAGCCTTTGACATATACAACTAAGTGTTTGAAACTTATGATATTATCTTATGACTGATTTTATCTTAGAGCTTTATGTTTGAACTTCTTGTAATACGTTACATCAGGTTCAAACATACAAACACTGATAATCATCAATCATACATAATATATATATACCAAACATATGCTAAATCACAATGTAAGACAACTTAGACTGCTATCGTCACACGGGATGTACCAACAGACTCCCCCTTGACGATAGCTTCTAATAATTCACACATTTGATTTGAGAACATGGTTTATTATTGATTCAAAACACTACCAGCATACAGACCTTTTTCAACGCATACCTTGACCACATTTTCATACTTACTAGCTTCAGTATCCATATGTGCGTCACTGGAAATCTTACAGTTATACAAAATCTGCAGGTCTTCTTTAGATAGGTTCACCAGGTGAAGCGGGTCATAGACTTTAAGGATGACCTTTTCTTCAAAATCTTCCATGACTGCTTCCCCGGTCTCTGTATCAGCATACCACCAATGTAGATTTCGCAAAACATTCTGTGGCATTTTCTTCAGAGGTACCTTCCTCAGGCATTTCACTGGTTTGTACTGAATCCTCATCCAAGGTCGGCCTGTAAGAGGATCTATACGTGACTTATCCTCGACTCTTCTTCCAACCCTTGGACTCAACCGTTCAAACTTCCTAGATCTCCCCTCCTTTCTTATTATTCTTTCAATTACATTCGCATAAGGATCATCACCAATATTTATCAGATCTTTCCATGCAAGCGCTGTGATTTCAATCTTTGGAAGGGTGTTGAATGCTTTCAATGTTCGCCTTAAGTACTGAAGCCCGTCTTTTCTTTTAATTATAAAAAGTTAAAGATCTCTGTGAAAGAACCAACTTAAAATTCGCTCGGATAGCTTCCCTGTACCAGGCACTTTCATTGATCTCCTAATTGCTAACTCCTTCTCTTCGGCTCTGAACCATAGCTTCCTTTTTTCTTCGTTACTTAGCTCTCTTGCTGGTTCTTCAGTCGATGACTTAGGATTCAAGGCAGCATTCACTATGTCAACATCGACAATTCTATCTCCATCTATCATATAAGTGTCAGTGATAGGATTCTGCTGTACAACTATTTCGTCAGCTTCATCATCCTCATCAGTTACTACTTCATCTTCAGGTTGCCAATCTACTATCTCTTCCGGAATAAACTCTCCTTCTTCAAGCTCTTCATCTTCATAATCAAAACCTCCATCCAGTGTATCATCATCAAGATCCATGAGTGCTTCAATCATCTCACTGATCTCAAAGTCTGAAGGCTGTTTAGATGAACTAGCTTCACCCCTTTGTCCTTCGCCTTGACTAGGCTCCCCCTGAACTTGTATATCTTGAGCTGCAGGAAAATCTACAGACTCAAACTCTTTATTCGCACCGGGATCATTGCCTTCATTATCATCATCTTTTCGCTGTACTTCCTGATCTTTACAACTCGTCTCCCCCTGAGTTTGTAGATTTTTCATAAGTTGCTCTAGGAGGGACCGCATTGCTCGGATTTCAGACGATTGATCAGCAACAAATGATTTAATCTCCGTGTTTTCGTCTCTAACACTTTCAACAATCTTTCTCAGTTCTGCATTCTCCTTATAAAGATTAGAGTTATGCTCTTGGAGTTCACCGACTGCTTTTGTGAGAGTTATGATTTGAACGTTCTGAAAGTCGACACGACTCTTGAGTTGCATGATTCGTTGATTGTCGGTATAGGCTGCTGATGTAGAAGGGATGGACTGAATGGGAGCAGGATTGAATGGTTGGGGAATGTAGGGTTCATGTTGCTGAGGTGGCGGTGATGGTGGAGCTGTAACTTGGGGTTGGGTTTGGGTTTGAGGCTGAGGTTGTGCATCGGACTCTGATGAAGTCCCCTGCATAAACCTGTGACGTTTGGCCCGTTGCCTTGTCACCAACTGAGCAGTCTCATCTTCTTCAAAATCTGACTCCTCCAATTCCCTGGCCTCTCGCCTCCTCGGACCACCTTCATTGACAATCAATCGCGAACCATATGTTCCAATTTGAACTTCAGGAACTGCAGCTACAGGAACTTCCTCTGAATCTGATTCGGATTCTGAAGATATTAATGCGTCAGCTGCCCTTTCTGGTTGATATTCGTCAACATCACGAAATATATCATCTTCATCTCCAGGCGGACTAAGCAGCTCACCCACTAATGCTGCTGCCACATCTTCATTTGCATTAGGACCAGAGGACCATATTTTCTCCAAGGTCTGAGCAATCTGCTCAGATTCGGGGACTGCACCTGAAGTCCCTGCTTCTTGTGCCTGTGGTTGTTCACTTGTTGAAGGCCTGGATGCCTGAATTTGGCTAGCAGGTTGTTGCTGTTGGCGTCGTGGATCACGCGGCCTAGCACGCGGCTGTTGTTGGCGTTGCGGTTGCTGTTGCTGTTGCTGCGGTTGAATATCAACTACCCCTGCCCAGTTGGCATCACCTGGGGCTTGAAATTCCCTGTCTACAATTGCTCCAAATAAAGGACGCGCCACCGGAACCGCTAACCTTCCGCGATGTGAGGAACAATCAGCAAATATGCGTTTATCCATAACATTGACACTCAAAGTGTCATCTGTTTGTGGCAAGTTTGGCAAGAAGTGCCTTATCAACATCATCACAAATCTTGGATACAGAAGGAATCTTTCTCTTTCAGGAGCTGTAATCTGATGGATGAATTCCGAGAAAAACAACTGCGAGAAGCTGAACTTCCTATTATACACCATCGCAATCACCCCTGATTGGATCTTTGAGACGATGTAATCAAAACCAGCCTTCTTTGGCGCAAAACAAACCATGAACACGTGGACCAGAAATCGCCACTGCCCTATCAATCCACTTTTCATATAAGATGATTTCGTAACGTCCAGACTATAGCCCATTCTCAGAAACACGGCTTGCCTAATACTCAATGGAAAGTCTATAGGCCCGTCTTCTTGTTCCTGTGAACCCAACTGTAGCACTTGGCGCAACATATCTGCTGAGAAGATTAGAGGTTGGCCAGCGATTCTGGTTCTGATAACTGTCGGGGTGACAGTACAGTCCACCTGTAAATGATCGTAAAATTGGCGTACATACGAAATTACAATTGGAATGTTATGATATAAAGCATAGCTAATCCTAGACTCAGCTAGGAAGTCCAAAACTTCACGAAAACCCTGTGCCTCAGGGATATCATTAACTGGATTAAGGACCATATTATGCTTCGGGACAAAAGCGCGAACTGCCATATCTGCACAATAAATAAAACTGTTAGACTCATTAAAAATCAATAAACTTGTTTAAATTCAAAATTTGTTTAATTTTGTACTTGATTAAATACAAAATCTAACACAATTAAATTTCCACAAGTTTAATAAAATTTAAATTAAACAAATTAAATAAAGTACAGATTCGAAAGTAACAGATTCGAAGTGTCCATATTTGAATGTAATGGACAGATTCGAAGAGTCCCTATTCGAGTCTAATGGACAGATTCGAATATCATGGTCATCTCGAATCTAATGACAGATTCGAGAAACCCATGATCAGATTCGAGAGTCCTAGAACAGATTAGAAGCCCCGACGAATGAATTTCCAACAAAAACCCAAGATTTTAACCATTTTGAACTTGGTAAATCACATACATTAGTTCAACTAGGTTCTAATCATTGATGTATGTCTTTAATTTGATCTTTTATAGGTCCAAACTTGGTAATTTAGCAAAACCCTATTTTCACCTATAAAGCTTCAAAATTTGATGTTTTAGCTTAAAATTGTGTATAAAACTACACCAATCTTGTACAATCCGGTTGATTATACCTAGAAGTTTCTGTAGAATCGAACACAAAGTCTTCAAAGTCGACAAAATGTCGTTTAGGAGAAAAACGGTAGACTCGAGAACAGATTCGAAATCGCCAATATAGATTCGAGAGTATAGATTCGACAACAGTAAGTATTAAATGACTTCACTGTTAACCTATTTATACCACCAACCCTCGAGTCTAAGCATAGATTCGAATCTACTGACAGATTCGAAGTACTCCTTATTCGAGTCTGTCTTAGATTCGAAACCTCCAACACTTAGAAAAATTTCGAAAATTTTGAAATAAGTTCAACTTTTCCAACTTTTTTCTACGGTATTGTGTAACCAGATAAACTATGCCAACTCTTTTACCCTAAGCAACAGATATTTCACGCAATGTTTATTTTATTCAACTTTGAATGCACCCTCAGTAACTTTTGACCTTTTACCTAAGTAAAAATTAAACTAAACTAAAATAAAATAAAATAAACTAAGGTAAAAATAAAATAAAATAAAATAAAGTAAAATAAAATTTTGACCAAAAAATTTAATCTAGACTTAAGAAAAATTTACAATCTAAGCTAAATACTTAACAACATATTTTTGATGAGTATAGTCTAAGAAAGGTTCAATCAGATAGCGATGTCTGATACTCACTTTCAGTACTTAAACTTTCACACTTAGGAATTTTTGATTCCTTTGATTGTTTGTTGTGATATACCTATTTAGCCAATTGTTGGTATTTTACCCTGTTAAACATTTTACATTTCGGAAGATCCCTTGGCCTTTTTATTTATCAGGAAATTATCTTACGTGACGCAGACATAGACATACTTTTATGATCAAGGCACACAGACAAAGATTCTAACTTGTTGGTATTTGTAAACTTTCTTTAAAATACAAACGTCGGACACAGGTCTGTATTTTCATACAACAAAGTGTCTTAGTTCGACTTAAGGTTTATTTTTAAAGTTAGCAGATAGCGGTGATAGGTCTGTACTGACGTACAACAAAGCGACATGTCTGCTAACCCGAATCTAAACAGAGACAACAGGTCTGTACTTACGTACAACAGAGTTGCATGTTTTCGACTCTCAGTTTTACACGATATTTCTATTCTTTCCATTTTCAGATGTATTTGATGTTGCCATACATCCCCAGAAAGTTCGCATACCTCATTTAGACTCAATGTTTGTATGTCTTGTACATAAAAATTAAGACCGATTGGTCGTACATCTAAGTTAGTGACACGCTTGACTTTTTCTAGAATATTTTATTAGCCTTGAGATTCCCTATATATATTATGTCTACCAACACATCAAACTAAATAAAGTATAACACTTAGGATTTAGTTGCATTATGTGTGAAAGCCTAAATACTTAGAGTCTGTAACGACGGTGCTAACTTTCGTCACTTTGAACCTATGTATCTAAGACCTAACTCTTTTTTCTGATATTCTCTTTTTTTGTATTTTTGTAATTTTCTCTCTTTTTTCTTTTGTTTTTCATAAGAAAAAGCAGTAAAATAAGCTAACCTACTAACTTACTAAAAATAGAACTTACTAAAATTAGAAACTTACTAAAAATAGAAACTTTCCTAAATTAGCAGACTACTGTAAAGAAAGAAATACTACGACTCTAAAAGAAAATAAACTTACTACTACTAAGGTCAAATTACTCTGGGTTGCGCATTCCATTCAGTTGAATTAAATACTCAAACCGTGACTTATCAAACGCTTTGGTAAATAAATCTGCATTATTATCTTCTGTGGCCACCTTTACCAGTTTGATTAAGTTCTTTTCAGCACAATCACGAATAAAATGATGCCTTATGTCTATGTGCTTTGTTTTACTGTGTTTAACTGGATTATTAGTTATAGCAATTGTAGATTGATTGTCTATCCTAATAGGAGTTTGAGTGTAAGCCAAACCGTAATCCCGCAATTGTTGTTGTATCCACAGAACCTGTGAGCAGCAACTACCAGCAGCAACATACTCGGCCTCGCACGTTGAAATGGCTACCGATGTTTGTTTCTTGCATTGCCAGGATACCAATCTCCCTCCTAGGAACTGACAACCTCCAGTCGTTGATTTGCGCGTCAAGCTGCATCCTCCGTAGTCAGAATCAGTGAATGCCTCCAACTCTAGATCTCCCTCCGCGTGATACCAAAGTCCCAGCTTCGGTTTCGACTTGAGGTATCGTAGAATCCGCTTCACAGCTTTCATATGCATCTCCTTCGGATTCGCTTGAAACCTAGCACAAATTCACACAGCAAACATTATGTCAGGTCTTGAAGCAGTTAAATACATAAGTGACCCAATCATGGCCCGATATAAAGTCGGATCCACATCGGAATCACTTTCAGTACCCGGCCCGAGATTGTGATTCACTTGAATCGGCGTGCTGAAATGGGCAGTCAACTTAGTTCCCTCCATCCTAAACCGTTCTAATATGTCATAGACATACTTAGTTTGATGGATAAACATCCCTTCCTTCTTTTGGTCAACTTGTAACCCTAAAAAGAAATTCAACTCCCCCATAGCACTCATCTCGAACTTAGACTTCATAACCTTTTCGAAATCTTTGCACATTTGTTCGTCTGATGATCCAAAAATGAGATCATCGACGTACACTTGTACCAAGATAAAGTGTTCACCCTTTCTCTTCACAAATAGAGTACTATCTATCCTACCCCTTTCAAAACCGTTTTCTAAAAGATGGTTGGATAAAGTCTCATACCACGCCCTAGGTGCCTGATGTAATCCATAAAGAGCCTTATCTAAGCGATATACTCTATCAGAATATTTAGGATCTGTAAATCCGGGCGGTTGTTCTACATATACCAACTCCTTCACTTTCCCATACAGGAAAGCACTCTTAACGTCTAGTTGATATACCTTAAAGCCTTTGAAGGAGGCAAACGCTAGAAACAACCTAATGGCTTCTAGCCTTGCTACTGGTGCAAAAACTTCGTTGTAATCGATTCCCTCCTCTTGGTTGAAACCCTTTACAACTAATCTCGCCTTGTTGCGCGTGACTATACCCCGATCGTCTCTTTTGCACTTAAAAACCCATTTGGTTCCTATTGCAATCTCCCCTCGAGGTAACGGAACTAACTCCCACACTTCTAGTTTCCTAAATTGTGAAAGTTCTTCCTGCATTGCTTCAACCCAGGAGTTGTCCTTAAGTGCCATTTGCACATTTTTGGGCTCTACTTGCGATATGAAACATGAATATAGACATGTGTGATATGCCTCGGAGTCGTTTATCATCGACAACAACACAGTGTTGTTATTTACACTACTCCGAGTCCTCACACCCTCGTTAGGATTTCCTATGATGCTATCTATTGGATGGTTCTTGTTAATCCTAGAGGTCTCTATTTCATCAACCCTTAGATTATCTCCTAAGTTGGATCCTATTTCACCTAAAAGGGGAACAGGCTCAGCTTCTACATTTTCCTCCTCACGGACGTTTTCCTCAGAGTTAGAACTTGAAGCTTGAGTCTGATTCTCAGTGGTAGGTGCCTCTTGATCAGCAACTTCTGGAGATCCATCTACAGTCGCAGTAGGCTCGGATGTAGATTCGAACGTGGTCCTTGGAAAGATTTGGCCATCGTCGTTCAGATGCAACGTCGCCAAGTCCTTCTTGATTGTACCTGCATTATCATCCAGAGGAATGTTAAATGACTCAAATAACTTATCATAGTCAAATATCCATTCCGGACCAGTTTGGGGTTCATGTGTATAACTTGTGACTTCAATGTTATACACAATCTCCACAGTACCAGTTGTTTTGTTAAACAACCGTTTGTTTGGTGAGTTTGGCACATAACCTAGGAAGTATCCTTCGTCAGCCTTTTCACCAAACTTCGGTTGATGTTTTGTTCTTAAAAGTGTGCATGGTACTCCAAACGGTTCGAATCCAGTTAAGTTAGGTGACCGTTTATTCAAAATTTCATAACATGTTTTGTTCAATGATTTGACTGTAAGGACTCGGTTTAAAATGTGGCACGCGGTATTCACTGCCTCCCCCCAAAACATGGTAGGAAGCTTTGAATCCGAAAGCATAGTCCTTGCAGCCTCAATCAAAGTTCTATTTTTACGTTCGGCCACCCCATTCTGCTGAGGTTCATATGGTGCACTGAATTGATGCACGATGCCCTTCGATAGGCAATATACACCAATTACAGTGTTTTTGAATTCAGTTCCATTATCACTACGAATACATTTAACCCTAGTTCCGTATGAGTTCTCCACTTGGTCCAAGAACCCGATGAGCCTTGCAGCCGTCTCGTCCTTCGTACCTAAAAAGAAAACCCAAGAAAAACGTGAGTAATCGTCGGTGATAACTAAGCAGTACCAACTACCTCCAATACTCCTTTTGTTGATTGGGCCGAAAAGGTCCATGTGCAACAGATCGAATGTTGAGGCTACGGAATTCTGCTTCTTGGACTTGTGTGTCTTCTTGTGCTGTTTGCCCTTCATGCAAGGTAGACACTAATCCTCGAACTGAAAACTTTTCATGGGCACACCCTGCACCAGTCCATGCTTCGTAATGTAATTCATCTTCCTCCGGTGCAGGTGAGCCATGCGTCTGTGCCACAGTACGGACTCCGTCTCTGAAGCTTTTGATAGTAAGCAGATCGGACCCATCGAAGTATCTGGCTTGTTCATATCGAGCATGTACAAGTCATTCTTCCTGGGCGCCCGCATCAATATCCAATCTTCAGGTATCTTGAATCCAGGCTTTAGCACTAACGCCTCAGTGTCAGTGAATAACACCGAGTTCTTCTTATCACAGATTTGAGAGACACTAATGAGATTATGAACCAGTTTATCAACGTGATAAACTTGATCCAAAGTAATCGTCCCATTAGTGACTTCTCCAGTGCCAGTGATATTTCCACCCTTGTTACCCGCGAATGATACGAATCCCCTATTACCCCCCTTGAAGTCTGTGAGAAGACTTCGTTCCCCCGTCATGTGCCTGGAGCAACCACTGTCGACGAACCACTTGTTGTTTGGACCGGTAGTTATCTCCTGCACATGAAAGAAGAATAGGTTAGTTATCACGGGGAACCCAAGCCATGACTGACTTGGTAATACCATTCTCGTCCACATACTTGAACTCTTTCAAGTACCCATCTCGCCTTTCAGGTGACTTGGGCCTTTGAACTGAATTCTGTTGTGGTGCCGAGTGATTTAGATTCACTCTTTGCCTTTGAGTAGGCATTTGTTGTGGTGCTCTAGAATAACTCTTATTATACTGCATTTCAGACTGTGATCCCTGAGCTCTTACCGGAACATAATGTCTAACGGGAGTATGTGACCTAACTGGAGTGTGTGACCTGCTAGGTGTGGTGCTCCTATAGACTTGTTGTGGTGCTGACCTAGATTGATTATTGACACGATTCGGTGAATTTGTCCTAATCACTTCCTTTGGTCCAACCTTAACCGGTGTGTTTTTCACAACTTGTTTGGGTGCGGCCTGCACAGTTTTCTCGGTAGGTTGAGAACTACTGCTGCTTGCCACACTGGGTGAGGGCTTAACAGGTGTTGGGTTCACTGTCTTAGGTGTAACTTCTGCTTTCCTAAGTGGACAGTGAGAAGCAACATGCCCTTTCTCGTGACATCTAAAGCAAGACATCTTATCCATGGACTTTTTGGTTGGTCCCTTAGATCTAGGTGTCTCACTGGTGTCTACTTCCTTTGGTACATCTATTGTGTCTGACTCTTCGACCTGGTCAGCCATGAAATCTTCTGTTTTCCTGCAGTTGTTTCACTGGAGGAAGACACAAATTTCACTTT
>JAANYP010008705.1:0-23540 GCA_020465985.1 Centrapalus pauciflorus
AAATACCTTAGAAGCTAGGGTAAGTAGGGATCGTATCCACAGAGAGCGAGAGGTTAATTGCACGTATTTAAGCGATTAGCATTGTAAAATAATTAATTTCGAAAGATTGAGTGGTTTATAAAAAGATGATTGCTTTGATCTATAAAACTAATTACTTGCGAAATTTGTAAAAAGAAAACTTAAGAAGATTGTTTGATTGAATAAAGTACGAAGATAACCATTCCCGGATTCCACACCTCGCTTTGTGTTTAATTTATAAAAACGATTTGAAGATTACATAGACATAATCTTTGTTATAATTATTATTAAAACCATTACGTGATCTTGGGCATAGCGCGTGACACGTTTGATTACTCGTCTTAATTAAATGATTAACTCGGCACGAATAATAAAATATCTACGAACTATCTTGCGAAACGCAACAACAAAATAATAATCATTCGTTTACAATCAAAATATAAATAATAAAAACCATGCAAACTTAAAGTAATCGTTCATAAAATAAAACTTAGCGATGTGCTTACTCCGAGAATGATTATAGTGAGCTTAGCCGGACATAGTTGATGCAACGTTCAAGAGTTGTGGATCCATCGCCATAGCTTGACTCGTGTGTTCTTCGTACGTGTTTTCGCTCAAACAGGGTTCTTTTCCTTAGCCTTCTCCTCCAAAAAACGATTATAAACTTTGAAATATGACTTGATATTTATAGGAAAAGCTGGAAAAACCCTAAAAACGGCCGTCTATTATTTTAATGGGCTGGGCGCAGCCGTAGGCGCAGGCCTGCGCCCCCCCCTGCGCCCCTCTGTAAAATCCGTATTTTTGTGAATTAATTTCTTCTGTCGAGCACTCGGTCTGGGCGCAGGGGTGCGCCCCTCTCTGCGCCTGGCTCTGAAATTTCGTCCTTTTTTCATCATTTTAAACCGGATTTTGTTTACCTGCACAAGCACAGAATTTATTCAATAGCGGCACATTCTATAACACTTTTGCATTAAAAACAACTCTTTTACGCTTAATAAACATGGTAAATTATAACCCGATCAACCTATATGCATCGGGAAACCCGGGAACCACTTTATAGCCGTTGGATCATGTGAAGCATCATGCAGAAAGTCGATGCATCACGCGGGAATTTGGTGCATCACGCGGGGAATTTGGTGCATCACGCGGGAATTGTGGTGCATTTGTAGTGGTGCATAGAGGTTTTCCAATGTTTTCCGATGCATGTTGGTTTTCCATTGAACCTCCCTCTCCCTATATATATATATATATATATATATATATATATATATATATATATATATATATATATATATATATATATATATATATATATATATATATATATATATATATATATATATATATATATATAAATTTAAGTTTTTAAGCAAATTTTATTTATAAACTTGTAATGTTGGGTGATTTAAGACATAAAAATCTATAAATATGTATATATCACTATATATTAGAGATATTAAGTCCTTATTATCATTTAAGACCCGTTTAATCTCGCTCGGTGCATCATCCGTCACTTTACGCTAAAAGCTTTTTACGTTAGATTTTTGCCATCGCAATTCCGGTGAGTTCTCATAGCCCCTATTTTCACACTGTTATGTTTTGGGGATGAAATACATGCTTCGTTTTTATATGGACACGGAAATATCTTCATTTCTATTATGTATTACACATGTGGTTCCATTAGCCCTGATATCATGAACCGTTAATTGCATTTATTTGTAAGCGCGAATATATTGTGGATAGATCTATTGGGAGTCATGTCCCCCACTCGGGTTAGTCGGGTTGGCTAACAGCGGGTGCATATATATTCAACACACGGTATTACGTATGGGAATACTGCACAGGGCAAACTCATTTTAAATTAAGCTTCGGTTGCATGATGGTTTATATGTAATACATAACAAGGAATTTATGATTTTATAAATTCAATCTATATTATTGTTATCCATACAAGTCAGATTTACGTGTAAACCTATGAGCTCACCAACAATTTTGTTGACGTATTTTAGCGTGTATTTTCAGGAAATTAAGGCAAGTCACCACATCGGTAGTATTTTCAAGCTTCCGCATTTAAGGAGTCGCACTCAGTTTCAAACCATCGGAGATTTATTTGCATTATTTTGGATGATTTAATTATGTATTTAAATCTCTGTACCTTGCGAACTTCTCTTTATCATTTTGGGTTATGTAAAACATTTATATCTTTTAAAGTTACGCCGATGTATTTTTGAAAACGTCCATATAGTGGTCGTTCATTATGATTATGGTTACGCTTCCGCGACGTCGCGCTTCGTTGCGATCTTTGCAAGGATTAAGCAGGAGGCAATGCAAACCACCAATTAACCTTAGGCCAACCAGAATACCCAGGCGATTTAACAAGACGGAATCGACGAATTGTGACAGCACCTAGCGGAGCACAAAACCCACACTGCAGAACTAACCCAACGACTTAACGCTCTGGAGTACGAGGAAACCCCGGAGGCATCTCTTTATAGTATTTCTCTAGGCTTTACTATCTGATATATCTTAGGGTAAACGAGGCTTATGAATTTATCAGAAAATTCTGACCATATCATATACAAAGATTAAGTATCAAGAACTTTTATGAGGAATTAAGTTTTAACTACAACTCTGCGTAGGAAAAGATAAAGTTGTGACTATCTGCCTAAGAAATTTCAAACCCGTAGACTTATTCTCTTACCCCATTAGATACCACTTATGCATTTCTACTATTTGATATTGGTGCTGATAGGAGCTTTATATCCACTAAGTTCACTAAGCAGATAAATTCCATTAAGTGCTACTTATGCTATTGAGGTTGATGACAGTGAGACGCTTAAGACAAATAATATAAGTCGAGGATGCTCCTTAGAATTAGTAGGCCGACTCTTTGAAACAGACATGATACCCATCAAACTGGGAAGTGTTTACGTGGTCATAGGCATGGATTGGCTATCGAAAATCGTGTGGAAATAGTATGCAACAAGAACACAGTTCATATACCTTTAGCCAATATGAAGGTCCTTACTGTCCAACGCAAAGCAAGAAATACCAAAGTAAGCATCATCTCTAGCATTAGGACCCTGAAGTGTTGATAGAGAGGGAGCCAAAGGTAAAGCGGCTCGAAAATATTCTTATTATTTATGGTTACCCCAAAGTTTTTCCAGAACACTTACCTGAACTCCCAACATTGAGGCAAGTCAAATTCAAAAATAGGCCTACTATCAGGTGCGGTAACAGTGGCTCGAGCACCATGCCGATTAGCCCCATCAATAGTGTAAGAATCGTCCAACCAACTGTAGGAGCTCTTAGATAAAGGGCCTATCAAACCGAGTTCCTCGCTTTGGAGGAGCTCCAGTTTTGTTCATAAAGGAGAAGGATGGAACTTTCGGGATGTGCATCAATTACCGAGAAATTAAATAAGCTAAAAGAACCAATACCCACTTCCAAGGATCAATGACTTGTTTGACAAAACTCCAAGAATTAAGCTTCTATTTGAAGATCGACCTTAGGTCTGGTTATCATCAGGTTAGAGTTCACAAGAAAGATATTCCAAAGACAGCTTTCAGATTCCGTTTCGGTCATCATAAATTCCTATTAATTCCGTTTGGATTAACCAGTGTCCCCAACGGGCAACGGTACTCATGGACCTCATCGGGTGTGCAAACCTTATTTAGACAAATTCGTGATTGTATTCATGAATGACTTTTAATCTACTCACGAAACGAGAAGGAGCACGTGCAACATTTAAGACTGATTCTGGAATTATCGGAGAAAGAACAACTATATGCTAAGCTTTCTAAATTTGACTTTTGGTTAGGAGAGGTGAAATCCCTCGGTCACGTGAACAATAGTAAAGGAATCCAAGTCGACCCCGCAAAGATCGAGGTTATCCGGAATTGGTCAACTCTTAGAACCCCCATAGAGATACGACATCCTTAAGACTTTCCACTTATTATAAGCAATTTTCTCAAAGATCACCAGAACTTTAACAAAACTGACCCGAAAAGACATTAAGTATGATTGGAGCAAGGATCAGGAGATATCATTTCAGTTATTAAAGCACAAACTGTGCAACACGCCTATTTTGTCCATACCTAAGAGGAACGAGAAGTTTATAGATTACTATGACACTTCACACAATGGGCTGATGTAGAAAGATAAGGTCATAGCTTATACTTCATGAAAACTTAAGGTTCACGAGGTGAATTACACAACGCATGATCTAGATCTTGGAACAGTAGTCTTTACCCTTAAGACTTGAAGACATTAGTTGTACGGTAAGAAGTGTATTACACTCACGGACCCTAAGAGCCTCCAACACATCTTGAACCAGAAAGAGTCAAATATTAGGTAACATCGTTGATAGAGCTAATGTGGTTGCAGACGCTCATAGCCGAAAGAAATGAGTTAAGCCGTTAAGAGTACCAGCCATAGTTATAACCACTCAACCAAACCCTCCTTTCTTAGTTCATGAAGTTATTAAGGAGGAAAATATGAAAAATAAAGCCCTGCACAGAATAGATAAATAGTTTGGAATAAGGGTTTATGGAAATCAATACTTCAAGAATAGAGTCTGGTTACCCTGTTTTTGATAGAGTAAGAAAACTGGTTAAAGATGACGGACACAAATCAAGATATGTCGTTCACCCCGGATCCGTTAAAATGTATCATAGGGAACTATACGGGTGGCCTATCATGAAGGATGACATTGCCACATATGTCAAAAAAAAAAAATTTCTATCATGCTCCAAAGTTAAGACCAACATCAGAAACCATTTGAGTAATATTCGACCACCTAACAAAATCCGCGCGTTCCTACCAATCAAGAAGAACATCAGGATGAATAAGCTAGTCCAAACGTACCTCAAGGAAGTCGTCTCCGGACACGGAGTGCCTATTATAATCATTTTTGATATGGATAGCAGATCTACAGCTAAGCTTTTGGCAATTATTACAGCAAACTGTGGATACAAACCTGGACATGAGTACCACATATCACTCTCAGACCAATGGTCAGAATAATAGAACGATCTAAACCCTAGAACATACATTAAGAGCCTGTGTAATGGATACTCATTTGCCTTAGTGGAATTATCGTACTACAATAGCTATCACTCAAGTATTAAAGCTGCTCCGTTTGAAGCCCTCTACGGGCAAAAGTGTCGATCACCGATTTTTTGGGAAGAAGTGGGAAATGGCCAAATCACTGGCGTTAAGATCATTCACGAAACAACCGAAAGGATAGTACATATACGAAACTAACTAAAAGTTGCCTGCGATTGTAAGAAAGTTATGCAGATGAAAATAGAAAATCCCTTGAGTTCTAATTAGGAGAACGAGTACTGATGAGAGTCTCGCCATGGAATGGCGTGATACGATTTGGGAAAACAAGGATAATTAAAGACTCGATACATTGGCAATGCAAAGTCTTAAACGGATTTGGACTCGTAGCTTATCGTTTAAAGTTACCACCAGAGCTTAGCAGCATGCACAATACCTTCGATGTATCGAATAAGAAGAAGTGTTTGTTAGATGAGACACTTGTTACCCCTGGGAAGAGATCCAGCTAAATGATAAACTTCGCTTCATCAAAGAGCCGGTTGAAATCATGGACCGTCAGGTCAAAGGATTGAAGCACAGTTGTATACCCATCCTCAAGGTCAGATGGAAATTCTAGACATGGACCACAATTCACTTAGGCATGCAAAGGCTAGTTTAAGCAAAGATACTCTCATCTACTCTTAAGTAACAATACCCCTGAGGAAACATGATAAAATTTCGGGACGAAATTCCCTTAACAGGGGGAGACTGTAACATCCGACATTGAACCAGGTTAGCAACAACGACCTAATTAGTATTTAATGGCCAATTATAACCTAATCAGTGGTCATTAGAAATTAACCAAAGTGATTAACAAGGTTCATGAAGAAATTCAACTCAATTAGAATCAAATTCATCGGTGCGATGAATCGGGAAATTAATTAATCCGATCGATTTACGATATTAGGGATTAATTCAACTAAGTACATAATTATATTACGATTAGTGACACTAATCATACACTAATACAATTACTTAACATTAATTATGCAAGACTAAAACAATTCATTAAAACAATGCATCCAAAAGTATTTATGAAATTACAAGAAAAGGGAAATACAAGAATACATTTCTAAATACTTTTATACAAAAAAAAAATGAAAATACATGTATGGCCAGCCATAGGCATGTGCCAATTAGGGGTTGACTTCTATTTTTTTTAATATTACTTTAAACACAATCATTTTGTTTAAAAGTGCACTCTACCTTTTCATCCATGTCTTTCATCATTTGAAAGACCAAACACTTTGCCTATAAATAAGATCTCATTTCTCACTTCTTTTCCACACTTCAAACAACAAAAACCTCTCCTTTTCTTCTCTCAAAACCGGATTTATACACTCACACATCACAAACTTGTGCATTCAAGTGTTCTTCAAGAAAATCAAGTGTTTTGGTGCATATCTTGCAAGGATTTCAACTTCTACTCAAAATCATATTCTAAATACTTCAAAGTAAGTAAATGCTAACTTATTTCATCATATATTTATGTTTATATAAGTCTTGCATAATATATATAATCACCAACAACAACAAGTTTCATAAAAACTCAAGTTTATAAGTTTCTAGTTTTTATTTTTAAGTCGTTTCTTTAAATGTGCATATGAATATATGAACACATTATAAACATGTTAATATTATGAAAACATGTGTTATATATGTGTTATATAACTTTTACAACTTTTATACAAGTAGTCTTTGAATAAACAACAAGAATCATAAGTTGTTTCAAGTTTATAAAACTACGAATTTTCGGCAGAAAATTTATATCGACTTTGAAAAATCATAACTAATTCATAACTCAACGAAATGAGTTGATTCTTGTCTCAAAAGTTAGATCTATGTCTTAACTATAGATCTGGAATTATTCATAATTTATTTTGGAGTTTAAGAGCTCCAGAAATTAATTGGGAAACCGAAAGTTTGACAGCTCAAAAATGGCCAACATAGGGTTTTTAACGAGCTTTTTCACCAACCTAAACATCTCAAAAAATGGCCGTTCTTGATTCTAAAAATCCTTTGTATATAGTAGTTTAATGTCCTAGAAAACCAAAGTCTAAAACATTTTGGAGCTTGTTCAAAAACAACCTTAAAGTAGGTCGAAAACCTCCGAAAAAGTTGGAAAATTATATATATATAAACTTGACGTTTTAAGCGAATTTTATTTATAAACTTGTAATGTTGGGTGATTTAAGACATAAAAATCTATAAATATATATATCTTCAGATATTAGAGATATTAAGTCCTTATTATCATTTAGGACTCGATTAAACTCACTCGACGCATCATCCATCCATTTACGCTAAAAGCTTTTTACGCTAGATTTTTCCCATCGCAATCCCGGTGAGTTCTCATAGCCCCTATATTCACACTGTTATGTTTTGGGGATGAAATACATGCTTCGTTTTTATATGGACACGGAAATATCTTCATTTCTATTATGTATTACACATGTGGTTCCATTAGTCCTGATATCATGAACCGTTAATTGCATTTATTTGTAAGCGCGAATATATTGTGGATAAATCTATTGGGAGTCATGTCCCCCACTCGGGTTAGTCGGGTTGGCTAACAGCGGGTGCATATATATATTTAACACACGGTATTACGTATGGGAATACTGCACAGGGCAAACTCATTTTAAATTAAGCTTCGGTTGCATGATGGTTTATATGTAATACATAACAAGGAATTTATGATTTTATAAATTCAATCTCTATTATTGTTGCCCATACAAGTCAGATTTACGTGTAAACCTATGAGCTCACCAACAATTTTTGTTGACGTATTTTAGCGTGTATTTTCAGGAAATTAAGGCAAGTATGCCTTCGGACGTATTTTACTTTCAAGCTTCCGCATCCATGGAGTCGCATGCATGTTCAAAATTAACGGAGATTTAGCTGCATTATTTTGGATATTTTAATTATGTAATTAAATCTCTGTATTTGTGCGAACTTCATTTCTCATATCAGACTATGTAAAACATTGCTTTATTTTCAAGTTTCAATGATGTATTTTTAAAAACGTCCATATAGTGGTCGTTCATTATTATTATGGTTACGCTTCCGCGACGTCGCGCTTCGTTGCCAACCGGGGTAACGGGGTGTGCCAAAGGATTGCCCCAAGAAAAGGAACAATGGTGGAGCTCAAGGAAGAGCCTTTGTATTGGGAGCAGGCGACGCTCGTTAGGATCCCAACGTAGTGACGGGTACATTTCTTCTTAATGATATGTATGCTTATGTGTTATTTGATACTGGGGCTGATAGAAGTTTTATATCTGCTAAGTTTGAATGCCACTCTTTCCCTATTAGAAAATGCTTATGCTGTAAAATTAGCGAACGGAAAGTTGATTGAAGCGAATAGTATAATTAAGGAATGCACACTAAAATTGGCAGATCACCCCTTTAAGATAACCTTGATGCCTATTGAACTCGGAAGTTTCGATGTAGTTATCGGTATGGATTGGTTGTCAGAGAACCATGCCGAAATCTTATGTGGTAAGAAAGTCGCAAGAATACCGCTTAAGAAAAAGAAAGTCCTCACAGTCCAAGGAGAAAGAAAGAATCGCCAGTTGAACGTCATCTCTGGTCTAAGAACGCTGAAATGCCTTTGAAGAGGTTGTCAAGCAGTGTTAGTTCAGCTAGTGGAAAAGGAATCGAAGGAGAAGCGACTTGAAGAAATCCCAGTAGTGCGTGATTACCCCAAAGTTTTTCCTGAAGACTTGCCTGGACTTCCACTAACTAGGCAAGTAGAATTTCAAATTGACTTGGTGCCTGGAGCTACACCTGTCACACGAGCACCCTACCGATTGGCAGCATCAGAGATGCAAGAATTATCCAATCAGTTGCAAGAACTGTTGGAGAAATGATTCATCCGACCAAGTTCCTCACCTTGGGGAGCTCCGGTCTTGTTTGTCAAGAAGAAGGACGAATCCTTTAGGATGTGCATTGGTTATCGAGAGCTGAACAAGTTAACGATCAAAAACCGATACCCTCTTCCCAAAATCGACGAATTATTCGATCAACTCCAAGGATCTACTTTTTATTCTAAGATTGATCTGCGATCCGGTTATCACCAAGTAAAAGTTCGGGAAGAAGATAAACCCAAGACATCGTTCAGAACTCGTTATGGACATTACGAATTTCAGGTGATGCCATTCGGTTTGACCAACGCACCAGCTGTATTCATGGATCTCATGAATCGAGTGTGTAAACCGTGTTTGGACAAATTTGTAATAGTGTTCATAGACGATATCCTTATCTATTCCAGAAATAAGGAGGAGCATGCACAACATTTAAAGTTAATTTGTAGCTTCTAGAGAAAGAACAGTTGTACGCCAAATTCTCTAAGTGTGAATTTTGGCTATGAGAAGTCAAATTCCTAGGGCATGTGATCAATAGCCAAGGGATTCAAGTAGACCCATCAAAAATTGAGGCCATTAAGAACTAGGCAACTCCTAGGAACCCCACTGAAATCCGTCAGTTCTTAGGTCTTGGCGGTTATTATAGGCAATTCATAGAAAACTTCTCGAAGATAGCTAGTTGTTTAATGGAATTGACTCGAAAGGACATAAAGTACAACTGAGGTGAAGATCAGGAGACGGCATTCCGACTGTTGAAACAAAGATTGTGTAGTGCACCTATTTTGTCCCTACCGGAAGGAACAGAAGATTTTGTTGTTTACTGCGATGCCTCCCACAATGGATTGGGTTGTGTGTTAATGCAAAGAGACAAGGTTATCGCTTATGCATCGCGACAGCTTAAGGTTCATGAGGTGAACTACACGACTCATGATTTGGAGCATGGAGCTGTGGTGTTTGCTCTCAAGATATGGAGGCACTACCTGTACGGTGCGAAGTGCACTGTGTTTACAGATCACAAGAGCCTTCAGCATATTCTAAACCAGAAAGAATTAAACATGAGGCAGCGACGCTGGGTTGAGTTGCTTAGCGATTCTAACTGTGAGATCCTTTATCATCCGGGTAAGGCAAATGTAGTAGCCGATGCTTTAAGTCGGAAGGAACGAGTTAAACCCTTAAGGGTACGGGCTTTGGTCATGACTATACAGTCAAACCTAAACTCTCAAGTCCGCAAGGCACAAGAGAAAGCAGTCAAGGACGTAAATCTGCTAGATGAGGCCTTGAGAGGAATGGATAAGCAGTTTGAAATCAAGTCAGATGGATGTCGGTACTTCATGGGCAGAATTTGGCTACAAAAATTAGGAGGATTAAGGAAGCTGATCATAGATGTAGGGCATAAAACAAGATATGCTATTCACCCAGGGTCAGATAAGATGTATCACGACTCGAAGGGAATGTACTGGTGGCCAAACATGAAGGCTGACATTGCTACATATGTCAGCAAGTGCTTAATGTGTTTGAAAGTTAAGGCTGAGCACCAGAAACCATCAGGATGGTTGGTTCAACCATAAATACCCCAGTGGAAGTGGGAGAATATCATCATGGAGTTCATCACCAGGTTGCCAAAGACATCTAGAGGTTATGACACCATTTGGGTGATTGTGGATTGACTTACAAAGACTGCACACTTCTTGCCAATCAAGGAGACTGATAAGATGGATAAGTTAACACAAATCTATCTTAAAGAAGTCGTCTCAAGGGATGGAGTACCTGTATCAATTATATCAGATTGGGACAGCCGGTTCACATCAAGATTTTGGCATTCATTGCAAGAGGCGTTGGGTACACGCCTAGACATGAGCACAACCTATCACCCGCAGACGGATGGTCAGAGTGATAGGACGATTCAGACCTTGGAAGACATGCTAAGGGGAAGTGTTATCGACTTTGGCAAAACTTGGGACAGGCACCTGCCATTAGTTGAGTTTTCCAATATCAACAGCTATCACTCAAGTATCAAGACTGCTCCATTCGAGGCACTTTATGGGCGAAAGTGTCGGTCACCACTTTGTTGGGCTGAGGTAGGAGATAGCCAGATCACTGGACCCGAGATCATCCAGGAGACTACAGAAAAGATAGTCCTGATTCGGAACCGATTAAAGATTGCACGGGATCGACAGAGAAGCTATGCAGATGTTCGACGGAAGGATTTGGAATTTCAAGAGGGAGATCAAGTAATGTTGAAAGTCTCGCCTTGGAAAGGCGTAATCCGTTTTGGGAAACGAGGAAAACTCAATCCACGTTATATCGGACCATTCAAGATCAGCAAAAGAATTGGCCCGGTAGCCTACCGCATTAATCTGCCCCTAGAGCTTAGTAATGTTCATAATACCTTCCACGTATCCAACCTTAAGAAGTTCCTGGCTGAGGAAACACTCGTTATCACCATGGACGAGCTGGAGCTAGATGATAAGTTGAACTTCATTGAACAACCCGTGGAAATAATGAGCCGAGAAGTCAAGAAACTAAAGCACAGCCAGATCACGATAATAAAAGTAAGATGGAACTCTAAGCGAGGTCCTGAGTTTACGTGGGAACGTGAAGATCAGTTCCGGGAAAAATACCCTCATCTGTTCTCAAATACTCAAGCAGTGGAGAACACGAGCTAATTTCGGGATGAAATTCCCTTAACAGGGGGAGACTGTAACATTCGACATTAAACCAAGTTAGCAACTACGATCTAATCAGTATTTAATAGCCAATTATAACCTAATTAATGATCATTAACAATTAATCAAAGTGATTAACAATGTTCATAAGGAAATTCAACTCAATTAGAATCAAATTCATCAGGCGATGAATCGGGAAATCAATTAATCCGATCGATTTACGACATGAAGGATTAATTCAACTAAGTACATAATTAAATTATGATTAGTGACACTAATCATACACTAATACAATTACTTAACATTAATTATGCAAGACTAAAGCAATTCATTAAAACAATGCATCCAAAAGTATTTATGAAATTACAAAAAAAGGGAAATACAAGAATACATTTCTAAATACTTTTATACAAAAAAAAAAAAATGAAAATACATGGATATACATGTATATGGCCGGCCCTATAGGGGTGGCACAACATAGAGTTTGACTTTAATATTTTATTACAAAACTCATTTCTACTTTAAACATAATCATTTTGTTTAAAAGTGCACACAACCTCCATCTTCCATGCCTTTCATAATTGCAAGAGCTTTTCATGCACTATAAATAGAGAGCAATTTCCACTTCATTCTTCACTCCTTGCAACACATAAATCCTCTCTATTCCCTCTCCAAAAATCAGGCCACCACCCTTCAAGAAAAGCAAAACATTGCAATTTTTGTTCTTTCAATATTTTAAGAGTTTTTGGTGCAAATCTTGCAAGAGTTTCAACTTCTCCTCCAATTTCTACTCTAAATACATCAAAGTAAGTAAATACTAACTTATTTCATCATACATTTATGTTTATATAAGTCTTGAATAATATATATAATCAACAACAACAACAAGTTTCATAAAAACTCAAGTTTATAAATCTATAGGTTTTGTTTTAAGTTGTTTTCTTCAAATGTGTTTATAAATATATAAACACATCATGTAAGTGTAAATATTATGAAAACAAGTTATATAAATATGTTTTATAACTTTTATACAAGTAGTCTTTGAATAAACAACAAGAATCACAAATTATTTCAAGTTTATGAAATACGAAATTTCGGCAGACTAGTTGCATCAACATTGAAAAACCATAACAAATTCATAACTTAACGAAATGAGATGATTCTTGTCTCAAAAGTTAGATCTACATCTTAACTAAAAATCTAGAAGTTTTCATAATTTATTATGGGGTTTAGAACCCTCAGATATTATTTGGGAACCTGAAAGTTTGACAGCTCAAAATGGCCAACATAGGGTTTTCAACAAGCTTTTTCCCTAAACTAAACATCTCGAAAAATGGCCATTCTTGATTATAAAAATTCTTTGTAAATAGTAGTTTAATGTCCAAGAAAACCAAGCCTAAATCGTTTTGGAGCTTGGTCAAAAACAGCCTCAAAGTAGGCCGAAAAACCTTCGAAAAGCTGGAAAATCATATATATATATATATATATATATATATATATATATATATAAACTTGACGTTTTAAGTGGGTTTTATTTATAAACTTGTAATGTTGGGTGATTTAAGACATAAAAACCAATATATATACATAATATCATATATGAGAGTTATTAAGTCCCGATTATCATTTAGGGCTCGAGTAAACACATCCGGTGCAACACCCATCAATCTACGCTAACTTGCATTTTACGCAAATATTTTGCCATCACAAGCTCGGTGAGTCCTCATAGCCCCTATTTTCACACTGTTATGTTTTGGGGTTGAAATACATGCTACGTTTTCATATGGACACGGAAACAACTTCATTTCTATTATGTAGTACACATGTGGTTCCATCAACCCTCAAATCATGAACCGTTAATTGCATTTATTTGTAAGCGCAAATATATTGTGGATAGATCTATCGGGAGTAATGTCCCCCATTCGGGTTAGTCTTATTCGGCTGACGGTGGGATGCATATATATTCAACACACGGTATTATGTATGAGAATACTGCATAGGGAAAACTTATTTAATTAAGCATCGGTTGCATGATGGTTTATATGTAATACATAACATGGAATGTATGATTTTATAAATTCAAACTCAACTGTTGTTGTCCATACAAGTCAGATTTACGTGTAAACGTAGCTCACCAACAACTTTGTTGACGTATTTTAGCGTGTATTTTCAGGAAATTAAGGCAAGTGCGCCGCATCGGAAGTAATTTCCAGCTTCCGTACTTTTGAAGTCGCATGCATTTTCAAATCATCGAAAATTTATTTGCATTATTTTGATTAATTTAATTATGTATTTAAATCTCTGTATCTTGAGAACTACTTACACCTTATATTGATTATGTAAAACATTTCTATATTTCAAACTTATATAGATGTATTTTTGAAAACGTCCATATAGTGGTCGTTCGTTATGGTTATGGTTACGCTTCCGCGATGTCACGCTTCGTTACCAACGGGGGTAACGGGGTGTGACATATGATCTCAGCCATATAAATCTGAGCCAATTTCTCCATGAATAGTTTTCCCTAATCGGTATAAAGTGTGCCGACTTGGTCAATCTATCTACTATTACCCAAACTGCATCATCTTGACGCCAAGTCTTTTGCAGTTTCGTAACGAAGTCCATAGTGATGTGTTCCCACTTCCATTCCAGAATGAGAAGTGGTTGCAGACTGCCGTAGGGTTGCTGATGTTCGGCTTTCACAAGCCGAAAAGTCCTACATCGCTCCACGTATTGACCAATATCTTTCTTTAATCCCGACCACCAAAAATATGCTTTCAGTTCATTGTACATCTTTGTGCTCCCGGGATGTACAGATGATTTTGACTGATGTGCTTCTTCATTAATCACTCTCCTCATACCCCCCGAACTTTGGCACCCAAATCATTCTATATACACCTTTCAGTCCCGACTCACTTGTTTCCATTATCTTATTCTGTACTCGAATATCCTCAGCATCAACGTATTCTTCTTTTAAAGCTTCCTCTTGAGCTGTTTTAACATCATCAATAAGCGTGGAAGTTAACAACGTAGACGTCATCATGTAGCAGCAATCCTTGGCATAGGCTTTGCGACTCAAAGCATCGGCTACCACATTAGCCTTTCCAGGATGATAAAGGATCTCACAATCGTAGTCCTTAATCAGTTCCATACACCTATGCTGTCTCATATTAAGCTCCTTTTGGATGAAGATGTACTTCAAACTCTTATGGTCCGTGTATAATTGACACTTAGTTTCATACAGATAGTGCCTCCATAACTTCAATGCAAAAGTAACTGAGGTCAACTCCAAGTAATGAGTTGAATAATCTTTCTCATGCTGCTTTAACTGTCTCGAGGCATAAGCTATAACCTTTCCACGCTGCATCAGTACAGCGTCCAATTCCAACCTCGATGCATCCGTGTATACTACAAAATCCTCATTACCTTCTGGTAGGGCAAGTATCGGCGCTTCAGTTAACGTCTTTTTCAAAATCTCGAAAGCCTCTTGCTGCACAGTTTCCCAAACAAACAATGCATTCTTTTTCGTTAATGCAGTCAAAGGAACTGCAATCTTCAAGAAGTCCTTAATAAATCTTCGATAATACCTCGCCAATCCAAGAAAACTTCTGATTTCTATAGCTAATCGAGACGGTTCCCAGTTTCTTATGGCTCCGACTTTAGCTGGATCGATAGAAATCTCAGCTCCCGAAATAACATGTCCTAGAAATTGGATCTGTTGCAACCAAAACTCGCACTTGGAAAATTTGGCATACAACTTCTTCTTTCTCGATAATTCCAACAATTCCCTTAGATGATCAGCGTGCTCAGCCTCAGACTTGGAATACGCCAAGATGTCGTCAATAAACACGATCACCGACTTATCTAACATCGCTCTGCAAACTCTACTCATCAGATCCATAAAGACAGTCGGGGCGTTGGTTAAACCAAAAGGCATCACTAGAAACCCGTAATGCCCATACCGAGTCCTGAATGCTGTTTTAGGCACATCATCTTCTCGTACCTTCAAATGATGGTACCCCGATCGTAAGTCGATTTTAGAGAACACACTAGCCCCATGTAGTTGATCAAACAAATCATCTATTCTTGCCAGCGGATACTTTTTCTTAATAGTCAGCTTATTCAGCTCCCGGTAATCAATGCACATCCTCATTGTGCCATCTTTCTTCTTAACAAACAGTACCAGAGCTCCCCACGGAGATGAACTCGGTCGAATGAAGCTCTTATCCAACAACTCCTGAAGTTTGTTGGTACACCCTGTGTGACGATAGCAGTCTAAACGATCTGCGTTATGATTTAAGTAATATTCTGAATATTAACAAGTGTTATTGATATATATGTTTAATATGTGTTTGTCGGTTATTGATTGTGTGTTTGAACTTGATGTACATATTACAAGAAGTTCAAACATAAAAGTCAAAGAGTATGTCAAGCATAAGTTAAAACATAAGTTTCATCACGTAAGTGTTTAAGTGTATAGGTTAGATTCGAATTGCATAAAAGGATACATTCGAATCTGTGATAGATTCGAATGAGTCCTTAGATTCGAATAGGCTAGATTCGAATCTGTCAGATGGACAGATTCGAATGGGCCTTAGGCCAGATTCGAGGTTGGCCCACAACAGACTCGAATCAGGGCCTATAATTAGGGATAGACTCGAATCATTAGCAGACCTTTGGCAGAATTCGTGAGGAATTAAGCAATAGGCGATCTCGAGTTTATCAGCTAGGTGAGTCCCGTTTCGGAGAGAATTAGTACGTAGGATCGTTCGTGTGTCGTTCGTTCAGCGTCTAATAGTCTCCGTGTTTCCGTTGGTTGAGAGTGGTCCGTCTAACCGTCAACGAGGATTCCGCACTCGTTAACGGATCCGCGTCTAGATAGATCTGTCAGTGGTAGACCTTACAAGTGGTATCAGAGCCAGCGGAGTGTTCGTGGTGTTCTTCGTGTTCATCAGAAACATTCTAGGTTTCTTGACGCTAGTTGGACGGTTTTTCTCTCAAAAACGTGTTTTTGAGCTTAGCAAATTCATATTCGGGAAACATTTTGTCGTTTTTCACGTTTTTGGTCGAAATCATTGTTTTTCATTTGAAAATTAGTGATTTAATCCATAAAACGTCAAAAAATCAAAGTGTTAGCCGTTTTTCGAGTTTGCGGCGCTCGAATCTATAGGGGTAATTAGGGTTTTACTTTATTTTTCGAGTCTAACCAAAATACGCTCCTATCGAGTCAATTTCTGTCAGTTTCGAGTCTGTGGAGTTTCGAATCTGTTATTACATTCAAATTGGATCTCGAGTCTGTATTTCGAGTTTGTTTCGAGTGTGTTACTGTTTCGAGTCTGTGCTTCGATTCTGCTGAATTTCGATTCTGTTGTGGCTTCGATTCTAAGGGTCTTCGAGTCTAAGGGGTCCTTCGAATCTGTCTTGTCTTCGAATCTAAGGAATTGTTCGAATCTGACATAATTTCGAATCTAATTGAATTAAATTACTTAATCGAATTTAATCCCAAATAAATTGGAATCTAATTACATTCGAATCTATCTAGATTCGAAAGAGTTAATTCACATTAGTTTCGAATTAAATTAATTAAGTCTAAATTCAATTTGTTTCAGAAAAGATGTCAAACCTTCAGAAATTCCTTGAAATGGATCACGAAGTCGGGAAGGCTAATGCACCACCTAAGCTGATGAAAGTTGAGGATTACTACTGGTGGAAGGATAGATTCACGGATTTTGTACGATTCAACGACATGCGCATGTGGGTGTGCATTGATGAAGGGTACATTCCACCAGTATCTGAGGTAGAAGGCCGTCAAAAGGTTCTGTCATACCAGATGATGAAAGAGGATGACAAGAAACTATTTGAAGCTGAAAACAAGGCTTTCTCTATTATCCGAATGGCGTTACCTCAAGATATCTTGCACACATTTCGGACTCAGAGGACGTCGAAAGAGCTTTGGGAGTCTCTTCAGAAAGGTGTGAGGGTAATCCACGGGTACGTAGAAAGCGTACAGAGCTGTTGACCCAACAGTTTGCAATTTTCAAGGCTCTTAAGGATGAACAGTTGGATGATATTATCACACGATTTTATCATCTGATAACAGAGCTTGAAAGTCATGGTATTGAGTATTCTGACACAGACAAGAACAATAAGCTTCTTGATGCCCTACCGGCCAAATGGGCTATGTACGTGGCTATGATTAAGTTGAATGAAGATAAATACTATGCTCAATCGCTGGATGACATCGTGGGAACGTTGAGGGCATATCACTTCGAAATGATAAAGGCTGAGACTGATTACGAGCAAGTCCAAAATCCGGCTATGTATTTTGGAAAGACATCAAAATCATCAGTGACAGCTGATCAGAAGAGTGCTACAGCGTTTTTCACCGGAGAAACGTCATCACCACCAGAGTCCGAAGACTCTCTAAATCGCGCGTTCTTAGGGTTAGGAAGATCGGAAGAACCGCAACCTCAAGTCCAACAGGCATCGACCAGTCAGAGCTATTCGAAGATGCCAATGAGCGCAAAGTCGGCGGAAGAACATCTGAATCTGCTTGCTTCGTTTGTGGCCGCATACGGAAATTGCGTTCAAGGGAAGATCAACGATCCGGCTCTTTGGGATGAAGACTACGATCAGGTCGACCCTGATGATCTTGAGGAGATGGATCTTAAATGGCAACTGGCCATGGTAACCCAGAGGGTTAAGAGATTCATAAAGAGAACTGGAAGAAATTTACAGATGAATAACAAGGGGATAGGATTTGATAAGTCCAAGGTCAAATGCTACAACTGTCAGGGATTGGGACATTTCGAAAGGGAGTGTCAAAGACCGAAGGTAGAAACCTACCAGGGGCAGAGTCAGCATCAAGGACAGTACCAAAGTCAGTCCCAACAGAGATATCTTCCGAGTTCTTCGTCTGGTCAAGCCAATCTAGCGGGTCTGATATCCAATGTCACTTCTGACAGACAGCTAGATGGTTCTTATGACTAGAGTTCACATCCGGAGTCCAATGCTAGAGCTTTTATGGCTGAAGTTACGGAGAATGGTTGTGAAGAGGATGAGCAGACCACAAGGGAAAACAGTCCGATGTGGGTAGAGAAAGCGAATGATCAAACCGTGCTGGAGTTTGCTGCTCAGATGGCCAACGTGGAATCTGATAACTCTAAGGTTAGTCTTTCTGTTTCTCTATTTCGTGATTTATGTGCTTTATGTGTTAGTTCTAATGATAGGTTAAATCTAGTTTTAGACTCACATAAGACCATAGCTGCTCAAAATGAAAACTTAAAAATAGAAAATGCTAGCCTAAATGACATAAAACAAGATTTAAAAGAAAAGCTTAAGGCTGATGCTCAAGATGTAATCGTTCTAAAAGACAAACTGAGTGAGCAGTGTGTTAGGATAGAACTTATGTATGAGCACGTAGAGGCCTTGACCAAAAGTCTGAAAGACAAGGACATAGAGCTAGCCGAGACCAAGGTTAAGGTAGCAGAGGCAAATAGCAAACTGGAAAAGTTTAGGAATTCGAGCCTAAACCTAGGGAAAGTCTTAGATGCCCAAAGACAGTCTAAGAAGCCTGTAGGTCTAGGTTTTCACGAAATTCCTCCACCTTTCAATGATAACTATGTGCCTCAGCCTCAGGAGAAAACTGACAAGACAGTAGTTTTAGAGGACCTACCTGAACCTACACCTGAGCCTAAAGTTGAAAATACACCTAAGGTGACTGACTCAAATGTCAAGGTCAAGAAAGTGAAATTTGTGTCTTCCTCCAGTGAAACACCTGCAGGAAAACAGAAAATTTCATGGGCTGACCAGGTCGAAGAGACAGACACTGTAGATGTACCAAAGGTAATAGACACTAGTGAGACACCTAGATCTAAGGGACCAACCAAAAAGTCCATGGATAAGATGTCTTGCTTTAGATGTCACGAGAAAGGGCACGTTGCTTCTCACTGTCCAAATAGGAAAGCTGATGTTACCCCTAAGACAGTGAACCCAACACCTGTTAAGCCCTCACCAAGTGTGGCGAGCACGAGTAGTTCTCAGAGTACCGAGAAAACTGTGCAGGTCGCACCAAAACCTGTTGTGAAACAAACACCGGTTAAGGTTGGACCAAAAGAAGTGGTTAGGACAAATTCACCGAATCGTGTCATTAATCAATCTAGGTCAGCACCTCAACAAGTCTATAGGAGCACAACACCTAGCAGGTCACACACTCCAGTTAGGTCACATACTCCCGTTAGACATTATGTTCCGGTAAAAGCTCAGGGATCACAGTCTGAAATGCATTATAATAAGACTTATTCTAGAGCACCACAACAAATGCCTACTCAAAGGCAAAGAGTGAATCTAAATCACTTGGCACCACAACAGAATTCAGTTCAAAGGCCCAAGTCACCTGAAAGGCGAGATGGGTACTTGAAAGAGTTCAAGTATGTGGACGAGAATGGTATTACCAAGTCAGTCATGGCTTGGGTTCCCCGTGATAACTAACCTATTTTTCTTTCATGTGCAGGAGATAACTACCGGTCCAAACAACAAGTGGTTCGTCGACAGTGGTTGCTCCAGGCATATGACGGGGGAAAGAAGTCTTCTCACAGACTTCAAAGGGGGGTACTAGGGGATTTGTATCATTCGCGGGCAACAAAGGAGGAAATATCACTGGAACTGGAGAAGTCACTAATGGGACGATTACATTGGATCAAGTTTATCACGTTGATAAATTGGTTCATAATCTCATTAGTGTATCTCAAATCTGTGATAAGAAGAACTCGGTGTTATTTACTGACACTGAGGCGTTAGTGCTAAAGCCGGGATTCAAGATACCTGAAGATTGGATATTGATGCGGGCTCCAAGGAAGAATGACTTGTACATGCTCGACATGAACAAGCCAGATAATTCGATGGGTCCGATCTGCTTACTATCAAAAGCTTCGGAGACGAATCGGTTTTGTGGCACAGACGCATGGCTCACTTGCACCTAAGGAAAATGAACTACATAACAAAGAATGGTTTGGTGCAAGGTGTGCCTCTGAAGAGCTTTCAATTTGAAGACAAGTGTCTACCGTGCATGAAGGGCAAGCAAACATAAAAAGACACACAAGTCCAAGAAGCTGAACTCCATAACCTCGACATTCGATTTGTTGCATATGGACCTTTTCGGCCCAATCAACAAAAGGAGTATTGGAGGTAGTTGGTTTTGCTTAGTTATCACCGACGATTACTCACGTTTTTCTTGGGTTTTCTTTTTAGGTACGAAGGACGAGACGGCTACAAAGCTCATCGGGTTCTTAGACCAAGTGGAGAATTCCTACGGAACAAGGGTTAAAAATATACGTAGTGATAATGGGACTGAATTTAAAAACTCTGTAATTGGTGTATATTGCCTATCAAAGGGCATCGTGCATCAATTCAGTGCACCATATGAACCTCAACAGAATGGGGTGGCCGAACGTAAAAACAGAACATTGATTGAGGCTGCAAGGACTATGCTTTCGGATTCAAAGCTTCCTACCATGTTTTGGGGGAAGGCAGTGAATACCGCGTGCCACATTTTAAATAGAGTCCTTACAGTCAAATCATTGAACAAAACATGTTATGAAATTTTGAATAAACGGCCACCTAACTTAACTGGATTCGAACCGTTTGGAGTACCATGCACACTTTTAAGGACAAAACATCAACCGAAGTTTGGTGAAAAGGCTGACGAAGGATACTTCCTAGGTTATGTGCCAAACTCACCAAACAAACGGGTTTTTAACAAAAAGAGTGGTACTGTGGAGATTGTGTATAATATTGAAGTCACAAGTTATACACATGAACCCCAAACTGGTACGGAATGGATTTTTGACTATGATAAGTTATTTGAGTCATTTAACATTCCTTTGGATGAAACTGCAGGTACTATCGAAAAAGACATGGCGACGTTGCACCTAAATGACGATGGCCATATTTTTCCGAGGACCACGTTCGAATCTACGTCCAAGCCTACTGCGACTGTAGATGGGTCTCCAGAAGTTGCTAATCCAGAAGAACCTAACACTGAGAATCAGACTCAAGCATCAAGTTCTGCCTCTGAGGAAAACGTCCGTGAGGAAGAAAATATAGAAGCTGAGCCTGTTCCCCCTTTAGGTGAAATAGGATCCAACTTAGGAGATAATCTAAGGGTAGACGAAATAGAGACCTCTAGGATTAACAAGAACCATCCTATAGATAGCATCATAGGAAATCCTAACGAGGGTGTGAGGACTCGGAGTAGTGTAAATAACAACACTGTGTTGTTGTCGATGATAAACGACTCCGAGGCATATCATACATGTCTATATTCGTGTTTCATATCGCAAGTAGAGCCCAGAAATGTGCAAATGACACTTAAGGACAACTCCTGGGTTGAAGCGATGCAGGAAGAACTTTCACAATTTAGGAAACTAGAAGTGTGGGAGTTAGTTCCGTTACCTCGAGGGGAGATTGCAATAGGAACCAAATGGGTTTTTAAGTGCAAGCGAGACGATCGGGGTATAGTCACGCGCAACAAGGCAAGATTAGTTGTAAAGGGTTTCAACCAAGAGGAGGGAATCGATTACAATGAAGTATTTGCACCTGTAGCAAGGTTAGAAGCAATTAGGTTGTTTTTAGCTTTTGCCTCCTTCAAGGGATTTAAAGTATATCAACTGGACGTTAAGAGTGCTTTCCTGTATGGGAAAGTGAAGGAGTTAGTGTATGTAGAACAACCGCCCGGGTTTACAGATCCTAAATATCCTGATAGAGTATATCGACTAGATAAGGCTCTTTATGGATTACATCAGGCACCTAGGGCATGGTATGAGACTCTATCCAACCATCTTTTAGAAAATGGCTTTGAGAGGGGTAGGATAGATAGTACTCTATTTGTTAAGAGAAAGGGAGATCATTTTATCTTGGTACAAGTGTACGTAGATGATATCATTTTTGGATCATCAGACGAACAGATGTGCAAAGATTTCGAGAAGGTGATGAAGTCGAAGTTCGAGATGAGTGCTATGGGGGAGTTGAATTTCTTTTTGGGGTTAGAAGTTGACCAGAAGAAGGAAGGCATGTTTATCCATCAGACCAAGTATGTCTATGACATATTGGAACGGTTTGGGATGGAAGGAACAAAGTTGACTGCCCACTTCAGCACGCCGATTCAAGTGAATCACAATCTCGGGCCGGGTACTGAAAGTGATTCCGATGTGGATCCGACTTTATATCGGGCCATGATTGGGTCACTTATGTATTTAACTGCTTCAAGACCTGATATTATGTTTGCTGTTTGTATTTGTGCTAGGTTTCAAGCGAATCCGAAGGAGATGCATATGAAAGCTGTGAAGCGGATTCTACGATACCTCAAGTCGAAACCGAAGCTGGGACTTTGGTATCACGCGGAGGGAGATCTAGAGTTGGAAGCGTTCACAGATTCTGACTACGGAGGATGCAGCTTGACGCGCAAATCAACGACTGGAGGTTGTCAGTTCCTCGGAGGGAGACTGGTATCCTGGCAATGCAAGAAACAAACTTCGGTAGCCGTGTCAATGTGCGAGGCCGAGTATGTTGCTGCTGGTAGTTGCTGTTCATAGGTTTTGTGGATACAACAACAATTGCGGGATTACGGTTTGGCTTATACTCAAACTCCAATTAGGATAGACAATCAATCTACTATTGCGATAACAAATAATCCAGTTAAACACAGTAAAACAAAGCACATAGACATAAGGCATCATTTTATTCGTGATTGTGCTGAAAAGAATTTAATCAAACTGGTAAAGGTGGCAACTGAAGATAATAATGCTGATTTATTTACCAAAGCGTTTGATAAGTCACGTTTTGAGTATTTAATTCAACTTAATGGAATGCGCAACCCAGAGTAAATTGACCT
>JAANYP010008706.1:0-48398 GCA_020465985.1 Centrapalus pauciflorus
GCCACATTTTAAACCGAGTCCTTACAGTCAAATCATTGAACAAAACATGCTATGAAATTTTGAATAAACGACCACCTAACTTAACTGGATTCGAACCGTTTGGAGTACCATGCACACTTTTAAGAACAAAACATCAACCGAAGTTTGGTGAAAAAGGCTGACGAAGGATACTTCCTAGGTTATGTGCCAAACTCACCAAACAAACGCGTGTTTAACAAAACAACTGGTACTGTGGAGATTGTGTATAACATTGAAGTCACAAGTTATACACATGAATCCCAAACTGGTCCGGAATGGATATTTGACTATGATAAGTTATTTGAGTCTTTTAACATTCCTCTGGATGATAATGCAGGTACAATCGAGAAGGACATGGCGACGTTGCATCTGAACGACGATGGCCAAATCTTTCCAAGGACCACGTTCGAATCTACGTCCGAGCCTACTGCGACTGTATATGGATCTCCAGAAGTTGCTGATCAAGAGGCACCTAACACTGAGAATCAGACTCAAGCTTTAAGTTCTAACTCTGAGGAAAAGTCCGTGAGGAGGAAAATGGTAGAAAAAAGGGCTTTTTTTGAAAAAAAAAGGGGGGGCCTGTTCCCCCTTTAGGTGAAATAGGAAATCCAACTTAGGAGATAATTCTAAGGGGTTTTTGATGAAATTAGAGGACCATCTAGGTATTATACAAGACCATCCAATAGAAAAGCATCATAGAAATCCTAACGAGGGTGTGAAGGACTCGAGTAGTGTAAATAACAACACCGTGTTCGTTGTCGATGAAATAAACGACTCCGAGGCATATCACACATGTCTTTTATTCATGTTTCATATCGCAAGTAGAGCCTAAGAATGTGCAAATGGCACTTAAGGATAACTTCTGGGTTGAAGCGAAGCGATGCAGGAAGAACTTTCACAGTTTAGGAAACTAGAAGTGTGGGAGTTAGTTTCGTTACCTCGAGGGGAGATTGCAATAGGAACCAAATGGGTTTTTAAGTGCAAAAGAGACGATCGGGGTATAGTCACGCGCAACAAGGCGAGATTAGTTGTAAAGGGTTTCAACCAAGAGGAGGGAATCGATTACAATGAAGTTTTTGCACCAGTAGCAAGGCTGGAAGCCATTAGGTTGTTTCTAGCGTTTGCCTCCTTCAAAGGCTTTAAGGTATATCAACTAGACGTTAAGAGTGCTTTCCTGTATGGGAAAGTGAAGGAGTTGGTGTATGTAGAACAACTGCCCGGATTTACAGATCCAAAAATAATCCTCGATAGAGTATATCTGCTTGATAAGGCTCTTTATGGATTACATAGGCACCTAGGGCGTGGTAAATGAACTTTAATCCAACATCTTTAGAAAACGGTTTTGAAGGGGTAAGGATTAGATAGTACTCATTTGTTGAAGAGGAAGGGAGAACACTTTAAATCCTTGGTACAAGTGTACGCGATGATTATCATTTTTGGATCAATCAACGAACAGATGTGCAAAGATTTCCGAGAAGGTGATGAAGTCTAAGTTCGAGATGAGTGCTATGGGGGAGTTGAATTTCTTTTTAGGGTTACAAGTTGACCAAAAGAAGGAAGGAATGTTTATCCATCAAACTAAGTATGTCTATGACATATTAGAACGGTTTGGGATGGAGGGAACTAAGTTGACTGCCCACTTCAGCACGCCGATTCAAGTGAATCACAATCTCGGGCCGGGTACTGAAAGTGATACCGATGTGGATCCGACTTTATATCGGGTCATGATTGGGTCACTTATGTATTTAACTGCTTCAAGACCTGACATAATGTTTGCTGTGTGTATTTGTGCTAGGTTTCAAGCGAATCCGAAGGAGATGCATATGAAAGATGTGAAGCGGATTCTACGATACCTCAAGTCGAAACCGAAGCTGGGACTTTGGTATCACGCGGAGGGAGATCTAGAGTTGGAAGCGTTCACGGATTCTGACTACGGAGGATGCAGCTTGACGCACAAATCTACAACTGGAGGTTGTCAGTTCCTAGGAGGGAGATTGGTATCCTGGCAATGCAAGAAACAAACATCGGTAGCCATTTCAACGTGCGAGGCCGAGTATGTTGCTGCTGGTAGTTGCTGCTCACAGGTTCTGTGGATACAACAACAATTGCGGGATTACGGTTTGGCTTACACTCAAACTCCTATTAGGATAGACAATCAATCTACAATTGCTATACTAATAATCCAGTTAAACACAGTAAAACAAAGCACATAGACATAAGGCATTATTTTATTCGTGATTGTGCTGAAAAGAACTTAATCAAACTGGTAAAGGTGGCAACAGAAGATAATAATGCAGATTTATTTACCAAAGCGTTTGATAAGTCACGGTTTGAGTATTTAATTCAACTGAATGGAATGCGCAACCCAGAGTAATTTGACCTTAGTAGTAGTAAGTTTATTTTATTTTATTGTAGAGTAGTAGTTTTTCTTTCTTTTCAGTAATCTGCTAATTTAGGAAAGTTTCTATTTTTAGTAAGTTTCTATCTTTAGTAAGTTAGTAGGTTAGCTTATTTTAATGCTTTTCTTATGAAAAAATAAAAGAAAAAAAGAGAGAAAATTACAAAAATACAAAAAAAGAGAATATCAGAAAAAAGAGTTAGGTCTTAGATACATAGGTTCAAAGTGACGAAAATTAGCACCGTCGTTACAGACTCTAAGTAATTAGGCTTTCACACATAATGCAACTAAATCCTAAGTGTTATACTTTACTTAGTTTGATGTGTTGGTAGGCATAATACATATAGGGAATCTCAAGGCTAATAAAATATTCTAGAAATAGTCAAGCGTGTCACTAACTTAGATATATGACCAATCGGTCTTAATTTTTATGTACAAGACATACAAACATTGAGTCTAAATGAGGTATGCAAACTTTCTGGGGATGTATGGCAACATCAAATACATCTGAAAATGGAAAGAATAGAAATATCATGTAAAACTGAGAGTCGAAAACATGCAACTCTGTTGTACGTAAGTACAGACCTGTTGTCTCTGTTTAGATTCGGGTTAGCAGACATGTCGCTTTGTTGTACGTCAGTACAGACCTGTCACCGCTATCTGCTAACTTTAAAAGAAAACCTTAAGGCGAACTAAGACACTTTGTTGTATGAAAATACAGACCTGTGTCCGATGTTTGTCTTTTAAAGAAAGTTTGCAAATACCAACAAGTTAGAATCTTTATCTGTGTGCCTTGATCATAAAAGTATGTCTATGTCTGAGTCACGTAAGATAATTTCCTGATAAATAAAAAGACCAAGGGATATTCCGAAATGTAGAATGTTTAACGGGGAAAAATACCAACAATCGGCTAAATAGGTATGTCACAACAAACAATCAAAGGAATCAAAAAATCCTAAGTGTGAAAGTTTAAGTACTGAAAGTTAGTATCAGACATCGCTATCTGATTGAACCTTTCTTAGACTATACTCATCAAAAATATGTTGTTAAGTATTTAGCTTAGATTGTAAATTTTCTTAAGTCTAGATTAAATTTTTGGTCATAATTTTATTTTACTTTATTTTATTCTATTTTTTCCTTAATTTATTTTATTTCATTTTAGTTTAGTTTAATTTTTTACTTAGGGAAAAGGTCAAAAGTTACTGAGGGTGCATTCAAAGTTGGATAAAATAAACAATGCGTGAACTATCTTGAGCTTAGGGTAAAAGCATTGGCATAATTTATCTGGTTACACAATACCGTAGAAAAAAGTTGGAAAAGTTGAAACTATTTCAAAATTTTCGAAATTTTTCCAAGTGTTGGTGGTTTCGAATCTAAGACAGACTCGAATAAGGAGTAATTCGAATCTGTCAGTAGATTCGAATCTATGCTTAGACTCGAGGGTTGGTGGTATAAATAGGTTAACAGTAGGTCATTAATTCCATCTGTTTTCGAATCTATACTATCGAATCTATCAAGGCGATTTCGAATCTGTTCTTTCGAGTCTATCGTAATCCTTCTAAACGACATTTTGTCGAGTTTGAAGATTGTGTGTTCGATTCTACTCTTGCATCTAGGTATAATCAACTTGATTGTACAAGATTTATGTAGTTTTATACACAATTTTAGGCTAAAACATCGAATTTTGAAGTTTTGTGGGTCGAAATAGAGTTTTTGCTAAATTACCAAGTTTGGACCTATAAAAGATCAAATTAAAAGCATAAATCAATGATTAGAACCTAGTTGAACTAATGTATGTGAATTACTAAGTTCAAAACGGTTAAAACCTTGGATTTTTGGTGAAAGAAGGACCGACGGGGTTTCGAGTCTGTTCCTGGACTTCGAATCTGTTCATGGGTTTCTCGAATCTGTCATTAGATTCATGCAACTCAAGAGTCGTGTTGACTTTCAGCACGTTCAAATAATAACTCTTACAAAAGCTGTAGGTGAACACCAGGAGCATAACTCAAATCTTGATAAGGACAATGCAGAGTTGAGGAAGATTGTGGAAAGTGTCAGAGACGAAAACACGGAGCTAAAATCTTTCGTAGCTGATCAATCTTCAGAAATCCGAGCAATGAGGTCCCTCCTAGAGCAACTTATGAAAAATCTACAAACTCAGGGGGAGACGAGTTGTAAGGATCAGGAGGTACAGAGAAGAGATGATGATAATGAAGGCGATGATCCCGGTGCGAATAAAGAGATTGAGTCTGTAGATTTTCCTGCAGCTCAAGTTACACAAGTTCAGGGGGAGCCTAGTCAAGGCGAAGGAGAAAGGGGTGAGGCTAGTTCATCTAAACAGCCTACAGACTTTGAGATCAGTGAGATGATTGAAGCGCTCATGGATCTCGATGATGATCCACTGGAGGTAGGTTTTGATAATGAAGATGAAGAGCTGGAGGAAGGGGAGTTTGTGCCAGAAGAGATAGTGGACTGGCAGTCAGATGATGAGGTAGTCGCTGATGAGGATGATGAAGCTGATGAGATAGTTGTGCAGCAGAATCCTATTACCGATACCTACATGATTGATGGAAATAGAATTGTCAATGTAGATATAGTAAATGCTGCATTGAATCCTCAGCCATCGACAGAAGAACCTGCAAGAGAGCTAACTAATGAAGAAAAATGAAAGCTATGGTTCAGGGCTGAAGAGAAGGAAGTAGCAATTAAAAAGACAATGAGAGTGCCAGGTACTGGGAAGTTATCTAAGCGAATTTTAAGCTGGTTCTTTGACAGAGATCTGCAGCTATTTATAATAAAGAGAAAAGACGGGCTTCAGTACATGAGGCGAACTTTAAAAGCGTTCAACTCCCTGCCAAAGATCGAAATCACTGCGCTAGCTTGGAAAGATCTTATAAATATTGGCAATGATTCCTACACGAGCGTAATCGAAAGGATCATAAGAAAGGAAGGGAGATCAAGGAAGTTCGAGCGTTTGAATCCAAGGGTCGGGAGAAGAGTAGAGGATCCGTCACGCATTGATCCTCTAACTGGACGACCTTGGATGAGGATTCACTATAAGCCGGCTAGATGTCTTAGGAAGGTTCCTCTCAAGCCGATGCCACAAAATATTCTGAAGAATCTGAAGTGGTGGTATGCTGACACGGAAACTGGGGAAGCGGTCATGGAAGACTTAGAAGAAAATGTTATTCTTAGAGTCTACGACCCTCTTCACCTGGTAAACCTCTCCAAAGATGATCTTCACATTTTGCATGCCTGTAAGATCTCAAGTGATACACATATGGACGGTGAAGCTAATAAGTATGAAAATGTAGTCAAGGTATGTGTCGAGAAAGGTTTGTATGCTGGTAGTATTTTGAATCAATAAATAAACAAAGTTTTTAAGTCAAATGTGTGAATTATTAGAAGCTATCGTCAAGGGGGAGTCTGTTGGTACATCCTGTGTGACGATAGCAGTCTAAGTGATTCTGCATAGTGATTATAGCAAGTATGTGTTAGATATGTTTATATATGCTTGACTGTTATTGATTGTGTGTTTGAACTTGATGTAACATATTACAAGAAGTTCAAACATAAAGGTCAAAGATTAACTCAAGCATAAGTAAAACATAAGTTTCATCACTTAAGTGTTTAAGTGTATTGGCTAGATTCGAAGGAAGTCATTCGAATCTGTGATAGATTCGAATGTATCCTTAGATTCGAATGGGCTAGATTCGAGAATGTCATTGTGGACAGACTCGAATGGGCCTTGGGCCAGATTCGAGTTTGGCCCACATCAGACTCGAATCAGGGTCTATAATTAGGGATAGACTCGAATCATTAAGTGACTTTTAGCAGAATTCGTGAGGAATTAAGCAAAAGGCGATCTCGAGTTTATCAGCTAGGTGAGTGCCGTTTCGGAGAGAATTAGTTCGTAGGATCGTTCATGTGTCGTTCGTTCAGCGTCTAATAGTCTCCGTGTTCCGTTGGTTGAGAGTTGTCCGTCTAACCGTCAACGAGGATTGCGCACTCGTTCACGGATCCGCGTCAAGATAGATCTTGCAGTCGTGGACCTTACACGAGTTTCTCCCCTGGACACTCTCGAATCTACCTTATGATGTACATTCGAATCTGCCTAGGAACACATTCGAATCTGTCATAGATTCGAATGCCAATCCTTAGAGAATTCGAATTTACTCTTTCACATATTTAACTTAGTATTAATACTTATGTTTTCAACTTATGCTTGAATTTATCTTTGAACTTTATGTTTAAACTTCTTGTAATATGTTACAAGTCCAAACATACAATCAATAACAATCAAACATAACATATATATCAAATACTCGTTAGTATCTAATACTTTGAATATTACTTGAACCACAATGTTAGATCACTTAGACTGCTATCGTCACACAAGGTGTACCAACAGACTCCCCCTTGACGATTGCTTCTAACTAACTATTTACATCTTGATTAAGTACTAGAGCTATATATACTACTACCTGCGTATATACCTGCATCTATACATACTTTTACTACCTTCTGGTACTTCCTGGCTTCAGATCTCCATTCTTCAATAAAGAAGACAGGTTGATCATGTAGCTTCTTCAGGTCGTCCTTCGATAGATTTATTAAGTGCAGTGGATCATACACTCTTAAAATCACTTTGTCAAGTGTATCTTCCATGACTGCTTCAGCTGTATTATAACCGACGTACCACCATTTCATGTTGCTCAAAATATTCCGTGGCATCGATTTCATAGGCACCCTTTTCAAGCATTTGACGGGTTTATAAACCATTCTGGCCCAAGGCCTTCCCGTATGAGGATCTATCCTTGATCCATCCTCTACTCTTTTTCCTGACATCGGCTTAAGTTGTCAAACTTTAGCTGTGCTGCTCTTTGTTGGTCAGGGTCAACAACTTCTTTCTTCTTTCCTTCGGCTGTTACAGCTTCAGGAACCTCTTCCTCTTCTTCTTCTTCTTCCAAAATCAAATGCCTCCTTCTGTCTGGCCTGTCCCCAGGAATGGATTCTGCCCCCTTAGTTTGTGCAGGATTTGGAGATCCAGCCTAAGTAGGCTGAGCAGCTTCAGTGTGATGGGAGACATCTGCAGCTGGACCTGTTTGTGATGCACCTGCTGCGTGACCAACAGATGTTGATTTCTCCTTAGAATGAGAAGAGGTTTTCTCCCCCTTAGACTTAGTCTTTGAGGCAGACAACTTCTCTCCCTTTGAAGGAGATGGATCAGAACCTTCAACAACTGGTCTTCCTGGAGAAACAAAGTTGGCAGGCTTAGCAGCAGTTTTGGCAGCAGGCTTGGGGCCAACCAGGCTATGCACTAAGAAAGCCAGATTGTCCTTAACCTCTGCAAGCTAGGTAAGGCAGGTCTGAAGAGAACAGGATTGGGAATCAGTAATTGAGGACAGCTTAACGAGATTCTCTCTGTTAGAAGCTGTGAATAGCAAACTTTGAAGTTGTGCAAGATGTAACTCAAGAGAGTCCAGCACATCATCAAGATTTGCTGACACAGAATTTGACAGAGAGACAAGGAGAGTGTTTAAGCTGGCCAATGTGGTAGGAAGGGTAGTAGTGCAACTGGTGAGGAGAGTGGACAGCTGTTGGGAGATGGCTGTCATGGAGGACACAAAGTCCTGTTGATGTGAAAGTAGGGAGGATAGAGTAGTGGAGATGTTTTGCAGCTGTGCAGCGAGTGCAAGCAGCTGTGAGGATTTGTCAGTTTAAGGAGTGGATGGAAAGGAATTCTTGAACAAATCAAAGAATCCTTGGAGCTGTGCAGACACAGAGTCTGAGATTATTGAGGGTATAGAAGTCATGGAATGTTCCAAAGATCCAACTTTGTTGGTCAGCAAAGAAAGCTGATCCTTCAAAGGAAGATCTTTGGGGGATGGGGGAGTATGGGTGGACTGTTTGGATTGTGTAGAGGGTGATGAATGAGATGAGGATGAGGCTGGTGTTTGAGGATGTGATGGAGAGGGAAGGGTTACTTTGGACAGAAGTTCAATAGCCTGGGCAAAAGTAATATGGCCCAGCTTGGAAGGGTCAATGGGTCCCTCAGCAGTGTTTGTAGCTGCTTCATCAGGAGAGGGGGTAGAAGGTTTTGGCCTTTCAGATGATGCTTGTGTTGCAACACTTTCATCAAAGCCTGGGATGGTTCCCTCAGCAGCACCTTGGTCTAAAGGTGCCTCGTCATGGGGAGATGGGATGTGCATTTCAACATTAGCAGTGGTGAAACCTGCTGATGGAATTTGCAGAGAAGGGGCAGCCTCGCCAAAGGGATGGTCTGTTCCCTGTGGTTCATCAGCTTGGGATGTTGGTCCTTCAGAAACTGTTGGGTGTACAACAGCTGTATCATGAGGAGCAGAAGTTGGAGGCTGATCTACTGGATGGTCTAATCCAGCAGGTTTGGCACCTCGTGCAGACTCAGGTTGTGTAGGAGAAATATGGAGTAGAGACTGTGTGGACTCAGTGTGGAGTGGAGTGAACTCCTGTCTTTCAATATTCTCAGCCTGTTGGGAGGCTGGAATAGTTGATGTGGTGGTCTCCATATGTACAACTGGCTCCTATTGGGAGGAACCAGAGGGCCTATGTTGACTTAGGGTAGACTCTTGTTGGAGTGAAGGCTGCTCCAAATGTGCTGAACCCTCTCCCAAAATAGGAGAAGCATCAGGGGTTGCTTCTTTTTCAACTGAACCTTGTTCAGAGGGGTCAGAGGGGCTGGTTTGGTATGTTGGTTTATTTTTGGCTAAGGTTTTGCATCTGTAGGATCTGAGAGATGAAGTGGAGGATGGATGTTGAGGAGAGGTGATGAGGGGTTCTGTTTGGACTGGTGGTGAGACTGGGTCAGAAACAGGTGGGTTGGCCTGTTCCATAGTCTCAGGTGCCACAGAGGCACCAGCCACAAAGGCTTCAGGTTCAAGAGATGAACCAGGGTGAGAAGCCTGCTCCCCCTCAGCCACAGAGGGTGATGGGGCAGACTTGGACTTTGCTGTGTTTGCCTTCTTGTGGAAAGGCTCAGCTTCAGTCATTTCCAGGGCTGTTTTAACAAATTTGGCCCTGGATTTGGATTTTCCCTTGGGAGCAGTCACTGGATCCACCCTCACAGTAGAGGGTCCTTCCACCATACCAAGCAACCTCCTCATTGGAGTAGATAGAGGAGGCTCATTCAGAAGTACAGGGGTGTAGAAAACTCTATTCCCAATTACTGGGAAAGCAGCAGTACGTAACATGGGCTGAGAGTTATACAGATGCTCACCACAGACATGCTTGAAGATGAGACTCAGAAACCTTGGATATCGAACAGCAGCTGGACGTGTTTCCTGCTGCACTAGGTTCCTCAAACTCATGAAAATCCACCGAGCCATGTTCATTGTAGTCCCATCTACTAGCTGTAGGACTATTGGAATCTCATCACGGCTAAGCTAGTCAAACGAACCAACTTTACTGCTGAAGCACATCACCACAGAGGCAAATAGAAAGCTGTAAGTAGGTGAGAGTTCCTTCCTGAACAGGGTGGCTCCAATCTTAGGTTCTGCTACACCACAAAAACGTAGCAGATTTCTCGTCTGATGATTTTCAGGCTGTGGCTGATCATAAGTTTCAGCCACAGGGAGATGAAGAACTTCCCTGATAAGACCAATAGTGATCTCAATGGTCTGAGTCCCATTGAGAATATATGACTTTGGTTGCTGGGTCGTAGGCACAGGTGTACCAGAACTGATAGACCATCTCCTGGTACAGGATACCAGGAGTGGCAGTCATGGCATAATGCAGAGGGTGAACCTTTAGAAACTCCCCCATGTCTTCATAACCTTTCCCCACATAGTTTTTGGGGATGGTTAGGTTCGCTATGTAGTTTGTGGGTTTCAGTGTTAGCATTGTGGTAACATACGAGTGTTTCTGAACGTCTGCACCAACAAATACTGGTAGAAAGGGGTTGTTTCTGTGAGCCATAGTGAGAATAGTGAGAGTATGAGCACAAGACACTTAGTCGAATTTTGTGTTCTTTGGAAGTTATGGAAGCAGTAAGGAAGACTAATATGAAACAGTAGAGGGGTATTTATAGGATTTGAGTGTGAGTGGGTATGAGAGAGAAAGTTTGGGCGGTTGATTTGAAAAGTTCTTTAACGGAAAACGGAACGGTTGTCCATGTCAGAACGGTTGTCAGACCACTCGAGCCCTTTCTAGTCACTAACACACGTTAACACACATTATCCGCAGTAATTAAGTTAAATAAAAACAAAAATTAAGTAACTTAGTTTTGAAGAAAGGTAATTAAAACGGATGGTCTAAGCTGTTGGTCAAACCTGTGATGAGCAGCGTCATCACAAGTTGTTCACTTTTCAAGCTGTTTGTTCAACCTGTTCAGCTATGCAAGAACAGGTTATGTTCAATAGCTGACCAGGTTACAAGACAATGTCTTGTATGAAATATTGAGAGAGTGAGCAGGTTGGAGGTTTGATCATCAGACCAGGTTTGAAATGAATGCTGATATTGTCAAACCTGTTATACGCTCAAGCTGTTCAAGTTTTTAGAAATTGGATAAGTATGGAACATGCATAACCTGTTCTGTCTAAGCTGTTCTGAGAAACTTGAGCAGCGTGAGACATATAATCACTTAGAACATTTATGACACTTAGTCACATTTATTTAACATGCCCAACTTGCTTACAAGATAACTAAACCTATTTTCATCAAGAGGCTTGGTGAAAATGTGTGAATTATGAATCCTATCAAACAATCAACAATCACAACAAGTAATCAAGAACAGAATCAATAAAACTAACCGAATGCTTGGATTAATAACCAAATGATTACAGAGGAGAATGAGAAGCTTTTGACACTGTAGCCCTAGATCTTTGTGTAAATCCGTGCGAATATAAAATGCAGAATGTCAAAACTCTATTCTATTACAAAGTCAACCCACTAATTATAATATTTACAACTATGAACAATTTACAAAATATACCCTAGACTTTGTATTTCATCAACAAAAGATATTCCAACAATCTCCCCCTTTGATGGAATAAGCAAAGTCTTCAACTAGATAGCCCCAGCTTCAACTCAAATCTTCTTATACTTTTCCTGTCCGAAAGTCTCCATTCGATTTTGGATATAAACTCCACCATCAATCTTCTGTCATTAACAGGTAGAGCTCCCTTCTTAGTTTTTCTTTTCTTGTCAGATGTCAGGTTTCCCTTCAACCCATTCATAACTTTTTGTAACGTACCATCACAAAATTTGTTAAGTTCAATGCTCCTCATTGCTCTTAGCTTTTTATTTTTGTCTTTGTACATGACAGCAGGATGCTTAACCATAATGACTTGATACTCCTTCAGATCTCCTGCAAACTTGATTTCTCAATTCGGAGCTGTAATGTTTATTTTCCTCATACCTCTTTTGGGTTCAGAGACGAACAACTCCAAGCCCTGGAAAGACTAAGAAAAGAAGAAGCCTCAGCCAAAGCTGCTAGAACCTTTGCATCCAAAGAGGCAAGCAAAATTAAAATGCCTTCTTTGGATGTGCAAAGAAAATTGCTTGAAGCTGCTAAAGAGTCAGCGGTCGAGAAGGAAGTTGATAAGGAAAAGGGTGCTCCGGTCTCTGTGACCAAGTCCAAGCAAGCATCCTCTGCAAGAACCCAGATTCACTTTGACAACTTGGCAAGGAAAAAGTTCTTTGATGTTGCTGATAGAAGACTTGCCAAGGAACCAATTGTCAAAGTTGTTCCCATCTCAAGAAAAGGCAAATAGTGGAAGCTACAGATAACCAGAATGGGAGCAACAGGCCCAGAACTGGAAGCATATGATTACACTGACGTTGCACAGATGGGATACAGAGAATGGGTGGAGTTGGCAGTTGCCCTGAGCCAGTCTAAGTCAGAAACAGCTAAGACTATCAGGGTATATGTCAAAAAGTTGATGGAAAGAGTGAAAGACCTTGGCCTGATCTCAGAAGAACTAAGTAAGGGTGTCTCAGTGACTTACCCCAAAATTAAGGCCAAGAGGAACAAAAAGGATTCAGAGCTGGAGGAACTCCTAATCATGATTGAACAAGGAGATTATGCAGTTGAGATCAAAGGAGTAGACCACAGCCTGCCCAAAGGAGTAGAATTTTAAGAAGGCAAGCTGATTGAAGAACCTTAACTGGGGGTATTTTTTGTAGATCCCCTGACAAAGAAGTGCTTCCAAAGAGAATCAGATCTGCACAAAGTGGGTCTCAAACAGCTTGTAGCATTCAGACTTGCAAACTCTTTTAGGCTATCCATAAAGTGGAGAGCAGCCATCTAGGATCAGCTCAGAGGCTTCTATGAAAGAGGGGAGCTTCAACATCCCAACTTCATGTTCCTCAGAGTTGAAATAGAGGATTTGGAAGAAACCAGGGAGGAGCTCGAGAAAATGTTTGAAGAAGGATTGCCACCACCGCTGTCTTGAAGTCCATCTACTATTTGAGTAGGTGAAGAATGGAAGCTGTCCATCTGTTGGACAGGCTTGCCATTATTTGCTCCCATCATCAACAGTCCAATTCGTTGAATTTATGAACATTTGTTGTATTTTTTACATTAGTTGTAACTTCTATCATGCTTTATCAAGGCTACGTACATCTCCCATTTAGCTGGTAAAGCATCAAGAAGTTTCTCAATCTTCTCGAGTTCACGATACTCGACATTGTGATTGTCTAACTCTGTCAACAAGTGATAAAAACTAGTGATGATGTCATCCAGCTTTTCGGTTTTCAAAGCCTTGAAAAGACCAAACTGCTGCTTAAGCATCTCGGTTCTACCTTTCCGAACGCTTGGATTTCCCTCACACCGTTTCTCAAGTGCATCCCACAACTCTTTCGCTGCTCGTTGATTCCTGAATGTGTGTAGGATCTCCTGAGGTAATGACATTCGGATAATCGAGAATGCTCGGTTTTCGGCCTCATAAAGTTTCTTATCATCCTCCTTCATCATTTGATATGATAAGACTCTTTGACGACCTTCAACTTCAGTTGTAGGTGGCACATATCCCTCATCGATACAAATCCACATACGCATATCGTTGAAGCGAGCAAGTCGGCGAACCTATCCTTCCACCAATATTAGTCTTCCAACTTCATCAGCTTGGATGGTGAATTCTCCTTACTGACTTCATGGTCCATTTCAAGAAACTTTTGTAAACTTGTCATTGTTTCCAAAATTTTTGAATTTAAAACTTAATTAATTTAAATGAACCCTTTCGAACTTGTGTAAGTTCGAATTTGGTTAATTTTAAATTTGTTTGAAATTTAATTCGAAATTAAGTTTGAAATCAAACAGATTCGAAAAGATGACAATTTCGAAGATTAGGCTAAGTTCGAATTCAGGTAAACTCGATTTTAGATAAATTCGAATATAACCCTAAAATTAATTCGAAAGGAGCATATTTTCTGAAAAATTCAAATTTCTGACAAAATTCGAACAAACCCTAATACCCCCTTAATGTTCGAGCGCCGCAAGTTCGAAGAACGACTAAAAGATCGATTTTTTTCAACTTTTCAGTTTAAACCAAAGTTTTTAGGATTAAAAACTATGAGTTTGACCAAAATGATGAACTAATAGGAACTTTTTCCCGTTATCTTGCTTGAAAAACTCGAAATCTCAACCAAACAGTGATTTGTCCGTCCAAAAACGTCAAGAAACCACAGATGTTACTTGTGAACACGAAGAACACCACGAACACCTAATGGCTCTAATACCACTTGTAAGGTCGCCTAACTATGGATCCTATCTTGACACGACACCTTCCAACGAGTGTGGAATCCTCGTTAGCGGCTTGAAGGATAGACCACGCACACGAAACACGGAGACACACACTGTGATAGACGAACAATGGAACGTCCCGACACGTGATTCTCTCCAAGAACAAACTCTCTGATACTTGCAAGTTCGAGATCGCCTTTGCTAATCGCTCTGATAAACCTCTGCAAAAGTCTGATAAGTAATTGAATTAACCCTTAATTATAACATCTGGTTCGAATTTGCCTAGGACAAGTTCGAACAAGCCCAAGGCCTTTCGAACTTGTCCTTTACAAATTCGAATATTAGGCTTCAAACTTATTTTTGAACTTATCTTTGAACTTATGTTTGAACTTATCTTTGAACTTATGTTTGAACTTATTGTAACACATTACACCAAGTTCAAACATATAAACAATTAATATCAAACATATATAATCAAACATATATCAAACACTTGTTAATTAAGCAATGGCAAGTAAATTTTCTTTTACAAAATATGGTTTATACTTAGACTGCTATCGTCACATAAGATGCACTAACAATCTGTTTTTCAAGATCCTCTATTGCCTGCATATACTCATACCTCCTCTCTTCCATCTTAGCTAGAGTTTTACACATGATTTCATTATGATCTCTGTATTTTTTAACCATATTTTGCATGCTCTGGAGCAGAGTTTAGCATTTACCTCAGATGGTAGGTCAGTGGAAGTGGCACTTGTAGTTTCTACCATAAGAGCTTGATTCTGGTACTCCTCTTCTGTTTGGTCACTGCAGTCAAAAACAGTGTCCTCTTGTGAAACAAGAGCCTGTGAAGATTGTGTTTGACTGGTCTGTTGGGGTCTTGGTTGCTGCTGACTTTGTGATCTACACTCTATAGCAAAGTGTCCAAGTTTGTGACACTTGAAGCATTGAACCCTTGATTTGTCAAAGGCTGGTTGTAGGTCCCAAAAGGTTTCCCTAGTGAATTGTTCTAAGCTGTAGAGGGGGGGGTGTATACCTTAAAAGTCAACACTCTTTTCTCTATGTTTATGTATATTATTAACAAGGGTTAATTACAAACAAGCTTGACTGCGGAAAGGTTCAAGCTAAGATGACAGAAACAACAGATGTTTAACTAATCTAAGACACACTCAGGCTAGATACAATGACTACACTCACTTAGATGCACTCACTGATTTTACAAGACACAGATGGACAACTTGAATACGAGCAGCTTAGACATACGTACTGTTCTATTCAAGCAGACTTGCATGCATGAAAAACACACTTCAATGCACGATCTGATTTCTCACTCTTGGTTATCTCATAATCCTTAGAAGCTTCCTTTTATACTCTCACTGATAATCTCAGTGAAGCTTCTTCATTAGACGATGAGATAGTGGGATGTCTTTCCAAAAAGACCAAACAACTTTTCTGCACATTCTGATAAAGTAGACTTGTCTTCATGTGGCTAATTCTTTGTCTTTTTCTTTTTGTCTCTATTGCATAAGCCTTTAACCAAAAGAGGAATGTCAACTTTGCATCTTTCTTCTTTTGCTAAGGCCTTTTTGATATAAGAAATGGTCTGTCACCCTTTTCAAATATCTTTTTGTCTTCATGTAACAGAACAGCGTAGGCAGGCTTTGCAGTTTCTATTTTCACGGGTGAACTGAAAACTGCTACAGCATTTTTCACGGGCGAAACGTCGACTCCAGTAGAAGTTGAAGGCTCAGGCAGCCGGGCTTTCTTAGGGTTTTCAAAACCAGAAGAAAAATCAGCTCACTCAGTATCTCAGTCTCTAGGATATTCAAAGATGCCAATGAGCGCAAAATCAGCTGAAGATCATCTGAATCTTCTGGCTTCATTTGTCGCCGCGTACGGCAATTGCCTTCAATGGAAAATCAACGATCCTGTTGGGAAATAGTTTAAGTATATTCAAGCTGTTAGTTAAACTTCTCAGACTGTTAGTAGTTTTTAAATGTAAATACAAAGTTCATGCTGCTAGTTGAAGAAACTCGAGCTGCTAGTGTAAAAGTTCAAGCTGCCAGAGCAAAACAACTCAAGCTGCTCTGCTTATGCTGTCAAGGGATTCAAGCTGCTCAACAGTTTCAGAAACAGAAAGTGCTGATTTTCAGGAAACGATATCTATGTGAAGATTCCAGCATATCTACTATCAGAGAAGTCATTATTCGTCAAGGAAACATATCAAGAAGCAATATAAATACATAGAATAGGTCTTTCTATTGTATAGGAGTTTTCTGCATATTTTGAGTCTGTAATTGCTTTGTTGATTAAGTTTTCATAAGCCTCTAAGGTTGTAAAACCCTAAGAACAGTCTGTGTTCTTCGTCTAATCAAACAGATTAGAGGTGATTGTAATCATTGAATTCAGCAATACAAACAGTCTTGATTACTTCTTGTGTGTTTATTCATTATTGATTCTGAAAGTTTTTGTTAAAATAATTAAGTGTTGTTCCGCAAACTTCTTGATTAAACTTTGATTCAAAGCAAGATTATTGATTTATACTCTGATAAATTCAAATCAGTTAGTCTTGGTAATTCATATTTAGATCCTGACAAGTGGTATCAGAGCCAGGTTTGACAAACCAGATTGTTCAAATCAGGTTTTTCAAACCAGGTTACTCTTTGTTTTTTCAAAGTCAAAAAAAAAAAAAAAAAAAAAACTTTCTTTTAAATTTTTAATTGGTTTGCAATGGAATTTGAAAACAGCAGCAGTGGATCTGGGCAAGGACTCAAAGTGCCTATGCTCAAGCCCACTGAGTTTGAGATGTGAAAACTCAGGATTCAACAGCATATTCAATTCATTGATTATGCCATATGGGAAGCTGTTAAATTTCCTCCTGTAGTTGATCCAGAACTTGATGAAGAGGGAAAACCCGTCAAAACTCCTCCAAAAACTGAACTTGAAAGGAAGGCTAGAATGAATGAAGTAAAAGCACTTACACTGTTACAAATAGCCATTCCTAATGCTTATGAACATCAGTTCAAAAAGTTTTATACTGCTCATTCTCTTTGGAATGCCTTAGAGAAGAGGTTTGCTGGTAATGCCAGTACCAAGAGAAACCAAAAGGACCTCTTGAAACAGCAGTATGAAAACTTTTCTGGTGGCAAGAATGAAAACCTTACTCTAATTTTTGACAGGTTCAACAAACTGATACGTGAACTGGAAAGTGCAAAGGTCAATCTGGATCAAGATGAAGTCAACAGAAAGTTTCTCAGATCTCTTGGAGAAGAATGGACAGTCTATGCTGCACAATGGAGAACAAAAGACACTCTTGATGAGATAGAATTGGATGATCTGTATAACAGTTTAAGAGTGTTTGAGACTGAGATTGATACTAAAAAGAAATCCTTTTCATATAATCACAATACTGCTCTTCTGTCTTCTGAAAAATCTAATAACTGTGATTCTTTTTCAGGTAGTGATGGCAATTCTGCTGAAACTCACTATGAGGCTTTTGTTGCCAATGATGGATTATTTGCTCTAAATGTTTAAGACTTGGAACAAATTCATCCAGATGATCTTGAAGAGATGGATCTAAAGTGGCAACATGCAATGCTGACCATGAGGGCCAAAAGATTTCTGAAAAGAACTGGAAGGACCAACTTTCAAGCCAAGACAGAAGGCAAACCATCTTTTGATAAATCAAAAGTGGAATGCTATAAATGCCATAAGCTTGGTCACTTTGCCAGAGAATGTAGATCTCAACGTCAACAGCCATCAAGGACTTCACAGCCCATTCAAATATCATCATCAACAGCACTTGTCTCTCAAGAAGACAATGTGTTTGACTGGAGTGATCAGACAGAGGAAGAATTTCAAAATCAAGCTCTAATGGCAGAAACATCAAATGTCTCCTCCACTGAACTACCCTCTGAGGTAAATTCTAAACTCTGCTCTCAATCATGCAAAAATATGGTTAAAAAGTACAGAGATCATAATGAGAGCATGTGCAAAACTCTAGCTAAGATGGAAGAAAGGAGATATGAATACATGCAAGCCATAGAAGATCTGGAAAAACAGATCAATGATTATAAGGATAATGAGATTCAAATGGGGTATGATAGAACCTATCATGAGTGGGAGAAAAAGGAGCTAAATAAGAAAATAGAATCTCTGAATAAAAAGGTAGAAGAGACTGAACAAAAGGTGTTTGAGGCTAATAAGAAACTAGAATCTGTTAACATAGATCTAGGAAACTTCAAGTTAGCAAATCAAAAGCTGGAACACCTAATGGAAGTCCAATTTAAAGATAGAGTGAAATCTCAGGTCAATCCCAAAGAAGGAATAGGATACAGAGCTACTCCACCTCCATACAATAACAAGTACATTCATCCAATGAGTGAGGTTGCTGATAGACTTGTCAATGAACCACTAGATGAGTCTATGACTATTGTAGATCCTATTTTTGATAACAGTCCTGAATTAAAGGAAGATAAGAGTCAAAATAGAGACTGTGACACAATGAGTGCACCCATAGAGGTCCAAGCCCCCAGTAAGAAAGGAAAAGAGAAGATGAGTGTATGCAATGCTACTCCACAAGATTCTGTACATTCTAACTGTAACACTGCATCTTCATCAAAAGGAAATAAAAGAGGTAAAATTGCTTCTGTCTGCACATGCCAAAAGCATGGTGTTCAAAAGTTTCCTAAACAACAGCAGGTAAGAGGAAATCAGAGAAACAAGAACCAGAAATTGTCAGAAAAGTCTGGTTCTCCAATTCAAACTGTCAAAAGATGTTTTCACTGTGGAAGGAAGAATCACTTAGCCAAAGATTGTTTCTACAAACCAGCTGTTGCAAAACAGACTGTGTCTCACACAAAATCAAATCTTATTTAGGCAAAACACTCAAAAGTGAAACCTTCCACAACAGTTCCAAAGAAAACAGTTGATCACAGGTTTTACAAAGTTAATAAAAAACAGTCCACACATCAAAAACAAGGTTTGGCAAAGCCTAAATCAAGTTTTAAACAAATATGGTGTGTCAAGGAAAAATCTGATGCTCAAACTGCTAATGCAAAAGATCAGACCGTTAAGACAAAATCTGATGCTGTTAGTGCAAAAACTGAAACTGTTAGCACTACCAACACAGCTCAAACTGCTGAGCATCAATCTGGAGCTGCTAGTGAACCATCTGAGACTGTTAGCAGAAAAGATGATCAAAATAGTTGGATACCTCATATAATCACCAAATACTCTCCAAAGACTCCATCAGTAGATCTCACTAAATATAAGAAGTCAAAAACAGTATTTAGTTATGTCAATGTACAAGGCCAACCCAAAACCAATTTAGTTTGGGTTTACTCCACTACTAACTAAGCTGTTATTTGTGCAGGGCAACCACAGGTCTCCTCATAGAACAAGATGGCATCTGGACAGTGGATGCTCTAGGCACATGACAGGCAACTCTGAATGCTTGTCAAATTTCAAAGGTTTTGATGGAGGTTTTGTTGCATTTGGAGGCAACTCAAAAGGAGGTAAGGTTACAGGTAAAGGTACTGTTAATGCAGGCAACATGATATTTCATGATGTTTTGTATGTTGAACAGCTTAAGAACAATTTATTAAGTGTCTCTCAAATCTGTGACAAACAAAACATTGTTCTGTTCACAGATTCTGAGTGCATTGTTCTTTCAAAAGATTTCAAAGTTCCTGAAAATCTTGTTTTACTAAGAACACCAAGAAAGGACAATGTTTACTGCCTGGACACAGATCTCTTATCTAAATCGAATACTTTAAGCTGTTTAATATCCAAAGCATCATCAAATGAGTCTGCTCTTTGGCATAGAAGGATGTGTCACATGAACTTCAAGTCCATGAATGCTTTAGTTAAAAAGAATATGGTAAGAGGCTTACCACAAAAGGAGTTCATTTGTGATGATCATTGTGTAGCATGCCTTAAAGGTAAGCAACACAAAACTTCTCATAAGACCAAAGAAGTAAATTCAATCTCATCTGTCCTTCAGTTGCTGCATATGGATCTATTTGGTCCAACATCTGTTTTGAGTTTGAATAAAAGGGCATACTGTTTAGTCATTGTTGATGATTTCACCAGATTTACTTGGGTTTACTTTCTTAGGTCCAAAGATGAAACTGCTGAGCTAGTTAAGTCTTTTATCCTTAAGATAGAAAACCAATCAAATTCCAAAGTTAAGGTGATAAGATCAGACAATGGAACTGAATTTAAAAACCACATTCTAAACAGTTTCTGTGATTCCAAAGGCATTGCTAGACAATATAGTGCACCAAGAACACCACAACAAAACGGTGTAGCTGAAAGAAAGAACAGAACATTAATTGAGGCTGCTAGAACAATGTTAGCTGCTTCAAATCTGCCAATGACTTTCTGGGCAGAAGCTGTTAATACAGCCTGTTATGTTCTAAATAGGGTTCAATTTGTTCAATCAAAAGGGAAAACTCCCTATGAGTTATTCCATAACAGAAGTCCACTAATTGCTTTCTTCAAGCCTTTTGGATGCCCATGTACTATTCTTCACACTAAAACTCACTTAGGAAAGTTTGAAAGTAAAGCTGAAGAAGGATTCTTTGTAGGATACTCAATTCAAAGCAAAGCCTATAGAGTATACAACAGTGTGTCTAAAACAATTGAAGAAAGTGCCAATGTTGAATTTAATGAAAATACTGCTAATATCAAAGGCACTGGTCCTGATTGGTTGTTTGATTTAGATTCACTAACACATTCTCTGAGCTTTGTTGAGTATACTGCAGAAGCTGATGCATACAGGGTTGAAGCTGATAACATAAATTCTCATGCTGTCAATACATCTTCTCAAGCTGTTGGCACAAAATTTCAGACTGCTGCAGATTCAACAAGTTGGGATGATTACACCACTCTACCACTTCTGTCATGTGATCCTCCAGGGGTCCTGAATGCCCAACATGATGCACATCCAGATACTGAACTGCCGCTCCCATGTCCTGAGAGAACAGCTCCAACACAAAAGGACACAGTCCCAGATTCAGGACAGGCTGTTCCTGAAGCTGATCCTTTTACTAGTTCTGATGGAGATGATACAAATCTTGGAACTTCTTTTCAAACAGAGAGAGAGCCCACACTAAGGGTTCACAAGTATCACCCTCTCAATCAAATACTGGGTGATCCAAGCACTCCTGTTCAAACAAGGAAAATGGTTCACAATGAGACTGCTGCTGCTGAACAAGCAGTCCCTGAATTCAGTCTAGCTGCTTTTGAACATGCCTGTTTCATGTCTCAACTAGAACCCAAAAAGGCATCAAAGGCATTAAAAGATTCATCCTGGATTGAAGCTATGCAAGAAGAGCTTTTACAGTTCAAAATTCAGAATGTATGGACTCTGGTGGATCTTCCTAAAGGTAAGAGAGCAATTGGTACAAGATGGGTGTTCAGAAACAAGAAGGATGAGAGAGGGATAGTCATCAAGAACAAAGCAAGACTAGTAGCACAAGGGTACACTCAAGAAGAAGGCATTGATTATGATGATGTAATTGCGCTAGTAGCAAGAATTGAAGCCATCAGACTATTTCTAGCCTATGCAAGCTTCAAAGGATTTAAAGTGTATCAAATGGATGTCAAGTCTGCTTTCCTGTATGGGACAATTGAAGAGGAAGTATATGTGTGTCAACCTCCTGGTTTTGAAGATTACAAGTATCCAGACAGGGTGTACAAGCTAGACAAGGCTCTCTATGGTCTTCACCAAGCCCCCAGAGCATGGTATGACACTCTGTCATCATATCTTCTACAATATGGATTCAAGAGAGGCACTTTGGACAAAACACTCTTCACTAAGTCTATCAAAGATGAGATTCTGCTTGTCCAAATCTATGTTGATAACATCATCTTTGGTTCAACCAATGATGGTTTGTGCAAAGAGTTTGAGACCCTAATGCACAAAAAGTTTCAAATGAGTTCAATGGGGGAACTCACATTCATTCTAGGGCTGCAGGTTAAACAGAAGCCTACTGGTCTTTTCATAAGTCAATCAAAGTATGTGAAAGACATACTGGAAAAGTTTGGCTATCAAGACACAAAGATTGCAAGCACTCCAACGGATCCTCATAAACAGCTCCATACAGACAAAGATGGCATAGATGTGGACATTCATCTATACAGATCTCTTATAGGATCTCTCATGTATCTAACATCTTCCAGACCTGATATTATGTTTGTTGTCTGTGTGTGTGCTAGGTTTCAATGCTCTCCAAACGATTCTCACTTGGTTGCTGTTAAGAGAATCTTTAGATATCTTAAAGGCCAACCACATTTAGGCTTATGGTATCCTAAAGACTCTCCTTTTGAACTAACTGCTTATTCTGACAGTGACTATGGTGGATGCAACATTGACAGGAAATCCACAACTGGTGGATGTCAATACTTAGGAGCAAGACTGGTCACCTGGCAATGCAAAAAGCAAACAACTGTCTCCACATCATCCACTGAAGCAGAATACGTAGCAGCTGCAAGCTGCTGCTCCCAGGTAATGTGGATTCAAAATCAACTAAGAGACTATGGTATAAATTTCTTATCCACTCCTATTTATATTGACAATTCAAGTGCAATCAGCATTGTGCAAAACCCAGTGAAATTCCCAAAAACCAAGCATATAGAAATCAGATTTCACTTCATCAGAGACTGTAATGAAAAGAAGTTAATCCAAGTTACCAAAATACATACAGATGATCAGTTAGCTGATCTATTTACAAAACCTTTTGATGTGGGAAGGTTCACTTTCCTAGTATCAAATATTGGTATGGTAAACATGGATTAATTGGTTTTCATTATTATCTACACAGTATGCTTATTTAAGGGGGAGACACTGTTTCATTGAAAAGTCGCAAAAGTTTAAACTAACAGCATGAGAATTTTCTCATGCTGCTAGTTCATTTTCTCGGACTGCTAGTTATTTTCACTTGACCTGTCAAAGTGTGCAGGGTATTTGGGTAAATTTTTTTTCAAATGTGTGCGCGGGACCCAACCTTTTCGAAACCTTTAAAGGTCCCGATTTCGTTCAGTTGTAACTACCAGTTACAAATTCTTCTTCCACGGCCTCTTGCTTTCTCTCTGAACGAATCACACATTCTTCTTTCAAACCCTAAACCATCGTTTCTTCATCAATGGAGTTTGTAAAAGAGCATAACTGCCTCCCATACACCCTAAAACACTCTGAACTTCAACCGTTTCATGCAATGATGGATTTCCTCAGGCACTCCCATATCCATTATGCCCTAACCATAAACCCTACTATATACATCTCCCATATTGAACAGTTTTGGAATCATGCATCTGTTCAAACCATAAATGGAGTGCCTACTCTCATATCCAAGATTGATGGAACTGTCATCAATATCACTGAGGAATCCATCAGACATCACTTGCATCTTCAAGACGCCTCAGGTATGAACGACCTATCCCTTCAAGCTTTACATTTTGGTCTTCAAAATATTGGTTATAGGGGTCCTGCTGATTCTTTTACTTTTCTTAAGGCACATTTTTCTCCTAAATGGAAATACCTTGTGCACATTATTCAGCAATGTTTAAGCCCCAAAAGAACTGGTTGGTCTGAGTTTTCCTCAAATATTGCCACTGCTTTAGTGTGCTTTTCTACTGGCCAACTGTTCAATTTTTCAAACATGATCTTTCAAGGACTGTTAAGGCATCATTCCCTAAAGAATGGGAAATTTTTGATGTATCCTAGGTTTTTGGCAGAAATTATTGCACACACCTGCACAACTCCACATTTACATAAACGGATACATGTTTCCCATAGGCACTCATTGTCTTCAATCAAAAGGCTGATAAAGCCAAGTGCCAATTTTGTCAGTGTAGATGTTCCATTGCCCTCTGCAATGATGAACATCATTCCAAGACACAGAGGAGAGGGTCCTGAGCAGACACAGCCCAACATTCCTGCTTCACCCCCAGGACCCCAACCCACTCCTCATGATACACAAATTCCTTCTGATCTTTCTGTACAGCCAAGACGCCCTCTAAAATTCTTATATAAAAGGAAAAGGGGACCAGGAGCTCCTTCCTCCTCATCCCATCAACAAGAGCTATATATCCCTGTGCAGAAGGATACTTCTGCACAGAATATCCAAAGGGAACCAATTGAGGAAACTCCCATCCTCTCTCAGGAGGTGAACATCTCTTCAGAGATGATTCATGTGAGTTCTGTGGCTGGCACTACTGATGTCTCTGCACAAGAAGCACAGGACAGGGCCAACATAGCTAAGACCACGCTCACGACAACAGCAAGTGTGCAAACACAAGCTGGAAGTCCCTAGAACCAAGAAAAGAGGGGCCCAGAAGTTTCTACCTCTGGTCTTAATGTCAGTGATAGATCACAAGCACCCCAGGTGTTTTCTGATCTTGAGACAAGTCTGCAACTCTTGCTTTTGACGGATCCCAAGCTGAAACCTGTTGTAGCCATGTTGGAATATCAAATGTCCATCATTGCTGCACAGGGGGCTCAAATTTTTGAACTTAAACAGGCAGAGGCAGCTCAGAATAAGCGAATGGATTATCTTCACAAAGGGTTCACCCTCTGTGGAAATAAAATTATGAAATTAGAGCAGATGATTCAAACCCAAGGGGCAAAGGTTGTAGGTCCTTCTGACCAAACGAATGCTTCCAAAAAGGGGGAGAATCAGGAGGTTCCCAAGTCAGTCCAAGCAGCATCAACAGTTCCAGTTTCTAGGCTAGCAGTCCCAACAGCTTCTCAAGCTGTTAGCCTAGATACAATGACTACACTCACTTAGATGCACTCACTGATTTTACAAGACACAGATGGACAACTTGAATATGAGCAACTTAGACACACGTACTGTTCTTTTCAAGCAGACTTGCATGCATGAAAAACACACTTCAATGCACGATCTGATTTCTCACTCTTGGTTATCTCATAATCCTTAGAAGCTTCCTTTTATACTCTCACTGATAATCTCAGTGAAGCTTCTTCATTGGACGATGAGATAGTGGGATGTCTTTCCAAAAAGACCAAACAACTTTTCTGCACATTCTGATAAAGTAGACTTGTCTTCATGTGGCTAATTCTTTGTCTTTTTCTTTTTGTCTCTATTGCATAAGCCTTTAACCAAAAGAGGAATGTCAACTTTGCATCTTTCTTCTTTTGCTAAGGCCTTTTTGATATAAGAAATGGTCTGTCACCCTTTTCAAATATCTTTTTGTCTTCATGTAACAGAACAGCGTAGGCAGGCTTTTGCAGTTTCTATTTTCACGGGTGAACTGAAAACTGCTACAGCATTTTTCACGGGCGAAACGTCGACTCCAGTAGAAGTTGAAGGCTCAGGCAGCCGGGCTTTCTTAGGGTTTTCAAAACCAGAAGAAAAACCAGCTCACTCAGCATCTCAGTCTCTAGGATATTCAAAGATGCCAATGAGCGCAAAATCAGCTGAAGATCATCTGAATCTTCTGGCTTCATTTGTCGCCGCGTACGACAATTGCCTTCAATGGAAAATCAACGATCCTGTTGGGAAATAGTTTAAGTATATTCAAGCTGTTAGTTAAACTTCTCAGACTGTTAGTAGTTTTTAAATGTAAATACAAAGTTCATGCTGCTAGTTGAAGAAACTCGAGCTGCTAGTGTAAAAGTTCAAGCTGCCAGAGCAAAACAACTCAAGCTGCTCTGCTTATGCTGTCAAGGGATTCAAGCTGCTCAACAGTTTCAGAAACAGAAAGTGCTGATTTTCAGGAAACGATATCTATGTGAAGATTCCAGCATATCTACTATCAGAGAAGTCATTATTCGTCAAGGAAACATATCAAGAAGCAATATAAATACATAGAATAGGTCTTTCTATTGTATACGAGTTTTCTGCATATTTTGAGTCTGTAATTGCTTTGTTGATTAAGTTTTCATAAGCCTCTAAGGTTGTAAAACCCTAAGAACAGTCTGTGTTCTTCGTCTAATCAAACGGATTAGAGGTGATTGTAATCATTGAATTCAGCAATACAAACAGTCTTGATTACTTCTTGTGTGTTTATTCATTATTGATTCTGAAAGTTTTTGTTAAAATAATTAAGTGTTGTTCCGCAAACTTCTTGATTAAACTTTGATTCAAAGCAAGATTATTGATTTATACTCTGATAAATTCAAATCAGTTAGTCTTGGTAATTCATATTTAGATCCTGACAGATCCTGCTCTATGGGATGAAGACTACGATCAGGTGGATCCTGATTATTTGGAAGAAATGGATCTTCAATGGCAACTGGCCATGATGACTCAGCGAGTCAAGAGATTCATCAAGAGGACAGGCAGAAATCTAAATGTCAGCAACAATAAGATTGGATTCGACAAATCCAAAGTTAAGTGTTACAACTGCCAGGGGTTAGGACATTTTGCTCGAGAGTGTCAAAGACCCAAAGTTGAGCACTACCAGAATCAATCTCATGGGAGATATCAGTCGGGTAGTTCAAGTAATCAAGCGAACATCGCTGGTCTGTTAACTAACATATCATCAGACAGACAGCTTGATGGGACGTACGATTGGAGTACACATCCAGAGTCTAATGCTAGAGCCTTCATGGCTGAAGTAACAGAGACTGGAGATATCGGAGCAGAGGAAGTAACAGAGGATAGAGATCAGAATGATACAAGTCCTGTGTTGGTGGAACAGTCAGATAATCAGACGATTCTGGAGTGTGCCCCACAGATGGCCAACGTGGCATCAGTTCATGCAAAGGTAATTCTGAACTTTTCTACAATCCGTGAATTATGTGCTGTATGTGCTACTTCTAATAATATATTAAATTTAATACTAGAAACACATAGTAATATAATTGCTCAAATTGAATCCTTAAAAATCTGATAATGCTAGCCTTTTAGATATAAAATAAGATCTTAGGAATAAGCTGAAAGCAGATGCTCAAGATGTCATAGTTCTAAAAGACAAACTAAGTGAGCAGTGTGTCAGGATAGAACTAATGTATGAGCATGTTGAGGCATTAACCAAAGAGCATAAGAGTAAAGAGGTAGAGCTAGCTGCAGCTAAGGTTAAGGTTGCAGAGGTGAATAGTAAATTAGAAAAGTTTAGGAACTCTTCACTGAACCTAGGGAAGATCATAGATGCACAGCGTCAGTCTATGAAACCAGTAGGTTTAGGGTATAATGAGAGACCTCCACCTTTTAATGATAACTATGTGCCTCAGCCTCAGGATAAAACTGATAAACCAGTTGAAACAGAGGTAGAAACTGAACCTGTGTTAGATTCTGTTAAGGATAAAGAAACTAAGGTGTTGAGTAACAATGCCAAGATTAAGAAAGTCAAATTTGTGCAGTCTTCTAGTGACAAGATTGTAGGAGAAACCAAATCTGACTTTAATGATCTGAAAGAGGAAAAAGTCACGATAGTTGAGAAGAAAGAAAATGACATTAGTGAGACACCAAAGTCAAAGGGCCCTCATAATAAGTCAATTGACAAAATGTCTTGTTTTAGATGTCATGAAAGGGGTCATGTTGCTTCTAGTTGTCCATATAAGAAGGTAGAATCTACACCTAGTGTTGGAAAGCCTGAAAAACATAAATCCTCATCAAGTGTAGCAAGCACAAGTAGTTCTCAAAACACTGAGAAGATTGTGCAAACCACACCAAAAAATGTTGTTAGGCAAATACCTGTGTCAGGTAGACGAAGTTAAGTGGTTACGACTAATTCACCGAATAGAGTCCCTAATCAATCTAGGTCAGGACCTCAACAAGTCTATAGGAGTACAACACCTAGAAGAGCCTACACACCGGTTAGATCTCACACCCCTGTAAGACATCAGACACCAGGAAGAGCCCAGGGATACTAATCAGAAATGCCCTATAATAGAAATTATTCGAGGGCTCCACAGCAAATGCCTACACAAAGGCCGAGAGTGAATTTAAATCACTCTGCACCAACGGGTTCTCAATCAAACACCCAAGTCACCTGAAAGGAGAGATGGGTATTTGAAGGAGTTCACGTATGTCGATAAGAATGGTATAACCAAGTCAGTCATGGCTTGAGTTCCCCGTGATAACTAACCTCTTTTCTTTCATGTGCCGATGATAACTACAGGTCTAAACAACAAGTGGTTCGTCGACAGTGGTTGCTCTAGGCACATGACTGGGGAAAGAAGTCTACTCACAGACTTCAAGGGAGGGAACAAGGGTTCATGTCATTTGCTTGAAACAAAGGAGGAAATATCACCGGTAATGGAGTGGTCACTAATGGGTCTATCAAACTTGATCAAGTTTACCATGTTGCTAAACTTGATCACAATCTCATTAGCGTATCTTAAATCTGTGATAAGGAGAACCTAGTGATTTTCACTGCTACTGAGGTGTTAGTGCTAAAACCGGGATTTAAAGTGCCTGAAGAGTGGATACTGATGAAAGCCCAAGGAAGAACGATTTGTACATGCTAGACATGAATAAACCGGACTCTTCGATGGGACCAATATGTCTTCTATCTAAAGCTTCAGAGACCGAATCAGTTTTATGGCACAGACGTATGGCACACCTGCACCTGAGGAAAATGAACTACATCACTAAACATGGACTGGTGGAAGGTGTCCCAATGAAGAGTTTTCAGTTTGAAGACAAATGTGTACCGTGCAAGAAAAGCAAACAACACAAGAAGTCACACAAGTCAAAGACTCAGAACTCTATATTTGCCACTTTCGATTTGTTGCATATGGACCTATTCGGACCAACAAAAGGAGTATAGGTGGTAGTTGGTACTGTTTAGTTATCACTGATAATTACTCACGATTTTCATGGGTTTTCTTTTTAAGTACGAAGGACGAGACAGCTGCAAAGTTGATTGGGTTCTTAGACCAAGTCGAAAACTCTTATGGGACGCGGGTAAAACATATCAAGAGTGATAATGGAACGTAATTTAAAAACACAGTAATTGGTGTATATTGCCTATCCAAAGGCATAGTGCATCAATTTAGTGCACCTTAGGAGCCACAACAGAATGGGGTGGCAGAACGAAAAAACAGGACTTTGATTGAGGCAGCAAGGACCATGCTCTCGGATTCAAAGCTTCCTACCATGTTTTGGGAGGAGGCAGTGAATACCGCTTGTCATGTTTTAAATCGGGTCCTTACTGTCAAATCATTGAACATAACCTGTTATGAAGTTCTGAATAAAAGACCACCTAATTTAACTAGCTTCGAACCGTTTGGGGTACCGTGTACGTTAATGAAAACAAAACATCAACCTAAGTTTAGTGAAAAGGCTGACGAAGCTTATTTCCTAGGTTATGTGCCGAACTCACCAAACAAAAGGGTTTTTAATAAAACAAATGGTACGGTAGAGATTGTGTATAACATTGATGTAACAAGTTATACACATGAACCCCAAACTGGTCCGGAATGGATTTTTGATTATGACAAACTGTTTGAATCATTTAACATTCCTTTGGATGGAATGCAGGTACAATTGAACATGGCTTATCCTCATTAAATCTGAATGTTGACGGTCAAGGTTTTTCAAAGACGGGCTTTCCATCAACTTTTGAGCCTACAATGACAGAAGATAGATCTCCATCAGAGAATGAACCTGAGTTACCTACAAACGAAAATCAGACTAGTACTTCAAATTCCGAAGACGGTGTTCATGAGGAAGCAAATGTACCATCTAAAGTTGTTCCTCCGTTAGGTGAAATAGGATCGAACTTAGGAGATAATCTTAGAGTCGATGAGGTAGAAACATCTAGAATAAATAAGGATCATTCTATTGAGAGTATCATTGGAAATCCAAATGCTGGTGTGAGAACTAGGAGTAGTTTAAATAACAACACAATGCTGTTGTCGATGATTAATGACTCCGAGGCTTTTCACACTTGCCTTTATTTGTGTTTTATCTCACAAGTAGAGCTGAAGAATGTGCATATGGCACTGAAAGACAACTCTTGGGTTGAAGCGATGCAAGAAGAACTGTCACAATTCAGAAAGCTGGAAGTTTGGGAGTTAGTGCCATTACCTTGAGGAGAAGTTTCAATAGGAACCAAGTGGGTTTTTAAGTAGATGATCGGGGTATTGTAACTCGCAACAAGGCAAGGCTTGTCGTAAAGGGTTTCAACCAAGAAGAAGGAATCGATTACAATGAAGTATTTGCGCCAGTGGCAAGGCTTGAAGCAATCTGTTTGTTTTTGGCCTTCGCGTCCTTCAAAGGATTTAAAGTCTATAAGTTGGATGTAAAGAGTGCATTCTTGTATGGCAAAGTGAAGGAACTTGTCACACCCCGTTATCCCGGTTGGCAACGAAGCGCGACGTCGCGGAAGCATAACCATAACTATAACGAACGACCACTATATGGACGTTTTTAAAATACATCATTGAAACCTGAAAATATAGCAATGTTTTACATGGTCTGATATGAGAAATGAAGTTCGCACAAATACAGAGATTTAATTACATAATTAAAATATCCAAAATAATCCAGCTAAATCTCCGTTAATTTTGAACGTGCATGCGACTTCATGGATGCGGAAGCTTGAATGTAAAATACGTCCGAAGGCATACTTGCCCTAATTTCCTGAAAATACACGCTAAAATACGTCAAAAAAAATTGTTGGTGAGCTCATAGGTTTACACGTAAATCTGACTTGTATGGACAACAATAATAGAGATTGAATTTATAAAATCATAAATTCCTTGTTATGTATTACATATAAACCATCATGCAACCGAAGCTTAATTTAAAATGAGTTTGCCCTGTGCAGTATTCCCATACGTAATACCGTGTGTTGAATATATATGCACCCGCTGTTAGCCAATCCACACTAACCCGAGTGGGGGACATGACTCCCAATAGATCTATCCACAATATATTCGCGCTTACAAATAAATGCAATTAACGGTTCATGATATAAGGGCTAATGGAACCACATGTGTAATACATAATTGAAATGAAGGTATTTTCGTGTCCATATAAAAACGAAGCATGTATTTCATCCCCAAAGCATAACAGTGTAAAAACAGGGGCTATGAGAACTCACCGAGCGTGTGATGGTAAAAACTAGCGTAAAGTGCTTTTTAGCGTAAAGTGACGGATGATGCACCGAGCGAGATTAAACGGGTCCTAAATGATAATAAGGACTTAATATCTCTAATATATGATGATATATATATGTTTATAGATTTTTATGTCTTAAATCACCCAACATTACAAGTTTATAAATAAAATTTGCTTAAAACGTCAAGTTTATATATATATATATATATATATATATATATATATATATATATATATATATATATATATATATATATATATATATATATATATATATATATATATATATATTTAATTTTCCAGCTTTTTCGGAGGTTTTTCGGCCTACTTTGAGGCTGTTTTTGACCAAGCACCAAAATGTTTTAGACTTTGGTTCTCTAGGACATTAAACTAGTATATACAAAGGATTTTTAGAATCAAGAATGGCCATTTTTCGAGATGTTTAGGTTGGTGACAAAGCTCGTCAAAACCCCTATGTTGGACATTTTGAGCTGTCAAACTTTCGGTTTCCCAAATAATTTCTAGAGGTCTTAAACTTCAAAATAAATTATGAAAAATTCTAGATCTATAGTTAAAGACATAGATCTAACTTTTGAGACAAGGATCAACTCATTTCGTTGAGTTATGATTTAGTTATGAATTTTCAAAGTCGATATAAATTTTCTGCCGAAAATCCGCAGTTTTATAAACTTGAAACAACTTATGATTCTTGTTGTTTATTCAAAGACTATTTGTATAAAAGTTGTAAAATTTATATAACACATATATAACATATGTTTTCATAATATTAACATGTTTATAATGTGTTCATATATCCATATGCACATTTAAAGAAAGAACTTAAAAATAAAAACTAGAAACTTATAAACTTGAGTTTTTATGAAACTTGTTGTTGTTGGTGATTATATATATTATGCAAGACTTGTATAAACATAAATATAAGATGAAATAAGTTAGTATTTACTTACTTTGAAGAATTTGGAATATGATTTTGAGTAGAAGTTGAAATCTTTGCAAGGTTTGCACTAAAAACACTTGAAGAACACCAAAAACACTTGAAGAACACTTGAATGAAGAAGTTTGTGATGAGAGTGTGTATGGATCCAGTTTTGAGAGAAGAAAAGGAGAGGTTTTTGTTGTTTGAAGTGTGAAAAAGAAGTGAGAAATGAGGTCTTATTTATAGGCAAAGTGTTTGGTCTTTCAAATGATGAAAGGCATGGATGAAAAGGTAGAGTGCACTTTTAAACAAAATGATTGTTTTTAAAGTAATATTATAAAAATAATTCTCAAAGTCTAATAACGCATATGCCTAAAATCTGGCCCCTTATGTATTTATATATTTTTTTTTGTATAAATGTATTTAGGAATGTATTCTTGTATTTCCCTTTTCTTGTAATTTCAAAAATACTAATGGATGCATTGTTTTAATGAATTGTTTTAGTCTTGCATAATTAATGTTAAGTAATTGTATTAGTGTTTGATTAGTGTTAGTAATCAATTTTTAATATGTACTTAGTTGAATTAATCCATCATATCGTAAATCGATCGGATTAATTGATTTCCCGATTCATCGCACCGATGAATTTGATTCTAACTGAGTTGAATTTTCTAATGAGCATTGTTAATCACTTTGGTTAATTTCTAATGACCACTGATTAGGTTATAATTGGCTATTAAATACAGATTAGGTCATTGTTGCTAACCTGGTTTAGTGTCGGATGTTACAGAACTGGTGTATGTTGAACAACCGCCCGGGTTTACAGATCCAAAGTATCCAGACAGAGTGTATCGTCTCGATAAGGCACTGTATGAATTACATCAAGCACCCATGGCATGGTATGAGACTCTATCTACTCATCTTTTGGACAACGGGTTTGAAAGATGGAGAATTGATATTACACTGTTTGTGAAAAGAAAGGGTGAACATTTCATTTTGGTACAAGTGTACATTGATGATATTATTTTCGGGTCATCGGACGAGCAGATGTGCAAAGATTTCGAGAAGGTGATGAAGTCTAAGTTTGAGATGAGTGCTCTGGGAGAGCTGAACTTCTTTTAGGGTTTGCAAATTGAACAGAGGAAAGAGGGTATTGTTCCCGGAACTGATCTTCGCGTTCCCACGTAAACTCAGGACCTCGCTTAGAGTTCCATCTGACTTTTATTATCAAGATCCGGCTGTGCTTTAGTTTCTTGACTTCTCGGTCCATTATTTCTACAGGTTGTTCAATGAAGTTCAACTTATCGTCTAATTCTAGCTCATCCATGGGTATAACGAGTGTTTCATCAGCCAGGCACTTCTTAAGATTGAGCACGTGGAAGGTATTATGGACGTTACTAAGCTCTGGGGGCAGATCGAGTCGGTAAGCTACCGGGCCAACTCTTTTGGTGATCTTGAATGGTCCGATATAACGAGGATTGAGTTTTCCTCGTTTCCCAAAACGGATTACGCCCTTCCAAGGTGAGACTTTTAACATTACTTGATCTCCCTCTTGGAATTCCAAATCCTTCCGTCGAAGGTCTGCATAACTTTTCTGTCGATCCTGCGCGATCTTTAACCGGTTACGAATCTGGGCTATCTTTTCTGTAGTCTCCTGGATGATCTCAGGTCCAGTAATCTGACTATCTCCTACTTCAGCCCAACAAAGAGGTGATCGACACTTTCGCCCGTAGAGTGCCTCGAATGGGCGGTCTTAATGCTCAAGTGATAGCTGTTGTTATAGGAAAATTCGACTAATGGCAGGTGCCTATCCCAACTTTTGCCAAAATCGATGACACATGACCTTAGCATGTCTTCCAAAGTCTGAATCGTCCTTTTACTCTGACCATCTGTTTGCGGGTGATAGGCTGTGCTCATATCTAGACGTGTACCCAGTGCTTCTTGCAATGACTGCCAAAATCTTGATGTGAACCGGTTGTCCCTGTCTGATATAATTGATACTGGCACTCCATGCCTTGAGACGACTTCTTTAAGATAGATTTGTGTTAACTTATCCATCTTATCAGTCTCCTTGATTGGAAGGAAATGTGCGGTTTTGGTAAGTCGATCCACAATCACCCAAATAGTGTCATAACCTCCAGAAGTCTTTGGCAACTTGGTGATGAAATCCATGGTGATGTTTTCCCACTTCCACTGGGTATTTCTGGTTGAACTAGCAATCCTGATGGTTTTTGGTGCTCAGCCTTAACCTTCAAACATGTTAAGCACTTGCTGACATAGGTAGCAATGTCAGCCTTCATATTTGGCCACCAGTACATTCCTTTCAAGTCGTGATACATCTTATCCGACCCTGGATGAATAGCATATCTTGTTTTATGCCCTTCATCCATGACCAGCTTCCTTACTCCTCCGAGTTTCGGTAACCAAATTCTGCCCATGAAGTACTGTAGGTCCCGAGAGGTTCCCAAAGTATATAGTTATAAGCTGTAGAGGGGGGGTGAATACAGCAATTTAAAAACTACACACTCTTTTCTCAATGTTTGTATGTATTATCAACAATTTGTTAATTACAAACAAGCTTGAATGCGGAAGAGTTCAAGCTGAGATGACAGATACAACAGTATGCTTACTAGTCTAAGACAGACTCGAACTAGTATACAATGAATACACTCACTAAGCAGCACTCACTGTGTTTACAAGACTTAAGGAACAACTTAGGTAAAACAGCTTAATCACACAGATGCTGGTTTACAGAAGACTTGCATGCATGAAGATCACACTTGCACGTTCACTCTTGGTTTTAAGCACTTAGCTTTCTTCACCTTTCTTTCTGACCTTAGAAGCTTCCTTTTATACTCACTTAGAGGATCTCAGAGAAACATCTTCATTGGACAGAATGAAAAGGAAAAGTCTTGTTGAAAAGACAACATAACCTTTTCTGCACTTTTCTGAAAAGCAGACTTGTCTTCACATGTGCAGAACTTTTGTCTTTTTACTTTGTCTACTGTTGCATTGCCTTTAACTAATTTAGGAATGTCAACTTTGCGTCTTTCTTCCCTGTAAAGGCCTATTTTGATATAAGAAAAAGGTCTGTCACCCTTTTTCAAATATCCTTTTGTCTTCATGTTACAGAACAGCGTGGGCAGGCTGAGCAGTTCTGTTTTCCACTTTGTCTTCGATTTTGTAAACTGATCTTGTAGTCAAAAACAATACATGATGACTTGGAAACAAATTCCATAAAGTGTTTAGCCTGTTCACAAAGAACAGGTTCTGTTCACAAAGAACAGAACACTTTAAAAAATGCCCAAGCTGCTCAACAGTGTAGAGCAGCGTAGACAGTTTATGTCCAGCCTGTTCAGCAGACAGAGCAGCTTGGACAAACTGTCTTAGTTGCAACACATGCAACATATAGAACAGCTTTAGACTGATATTGCAAATCATTTTCAGGTTTCAATAAGGCATATAACAGGCCTTAAATTCAACCTTCAAATGCATCAACAGGTTTGATTATAAAATCTCCCCCTCAGATGTAGAACAGGTTTGACTGAGGCCTTTTTGTGCCTAACAAGTACCGACATCCATCTGGCTTGATTTCATACTGCTTATCCATACCTCTCAAGGCTTCATCCAGTAGATTACTCTCCTTGACTGCTTCTTCTTGTGCCTTGCGGACTTGAGAGTTTAGGTTTGACTGTATAGTCATGACCAAAGCTCGGACTCTTAATGGCTTAACCCGTTCCTTTCGGCTTAGGGCACCAGCCACGACATTCGCCTTCCCCGGATGATAACGAATTTCGCAGTCATAGTCGTTAAGCAGTTTAACCCAACGACGCTGCCTCATATTTAACTCTTTCTGATTCAGAATATGCTGAAGGCTTTTATGGTCTGTGAACACCATGCACTTAGTTCCATATAGGTAGTGCCTCCATATTTTGAGAGCAAACACCACTGCTCCAAGTTCCAAGTCATGAGTCGTATAGTTCACCTCGTGAATTTTGAGCTGTCGTGATGCGTAAGCAATGACTTTTTCCCTTTGCATGAGCACACAACCTAATCCATTGTGTGAGGCATCACAGTAGACCACAAAATTTTCAGTCCCTTCAGGTAAGGACAGAATTGGTGCAGTACACAATCTTTGCTTTAACTGCTGAAACGCCTTTTCTTGCTCTTCACCCCAGATATATTTTACATCCTTCCGAGTCAACTCTGTTAGGGAACCTGCTATCTTTGAGAAGTTTTCAATAAATCGCCTATAATAACCGGCAAGTCCTAGAAATTGGCGGATTTCCGTGGGGGTTCTAGGAGTCGCCCAGTTCTTTATGGCCTTGATTTTTGATGAATCAACTTGGATTCCCTGGCTGTTGATTACATGTCCAAGGAATTTAACTTCTCGCAACCAAAATTCACATTTTGAAAATTTGGCGTATAACTGTTCCTTCTCTAACAACTCCAAGATTAGCTTGAGATGTTGTTCATGCTCCTCCTTATTTCTGGAATAGATGAGAATATCGTCTATGAACACTATTACAAATTTGTCTAGATACGGTTTACACACTCGATTCATGAGGTCTATGAATACGGCTGGTGCGTTGGTCAAACCGAATGGCATTACCTGGAATTCGTAATGTCCGTAACGAGTTCTGAATGCTGTCTTGGGAATGTCTTCTTCCCGAACCTTTACTTGATGATAACCGGATCGCAGATCAATCTTAGAGTAGAAGCTAGATCCCTGTAGTTGGTCAAACAGGTCGTCAATTCTGGGAAGGGGTAGCGGTTCTTTACCGTTAACTTGTTTAGCTCTCGGTAGTCTATGCACATCCTGAAGGATCCGTCTTTCTTTTTCACGAACAAGACCGGAGCTCCCCAAGGTGAGGAACTTGGTCGAATGAATCCTTTATCCATCAACTCTTGTAATTGATTGGATAGCTCTTGCATTTCAGAAGGAGCACGTCTATATGGGGCTCTTGCGACCGGTACAGCTCCCGACACCAAATCGATTTGAAACTCTACTTGCCTAGTTGGCGGAAGTCCAAGCAAATCTTCTGGGAAGACCTTCGGATATTTACAAACCACTGGAATATCCTCGAGTCGCTTCTCCTCCGACTCTTTTTCTGCAATTTGTACCAGTACTGCATGGCAACCTTTCCTAAGGCACTTTAATGTTCTTAGGCCGGATATGACATTCAACTGTCGGTTCTTTCTTTCCCCTTGGACTGTTAGGACCTTCTTCTTGTGGAGTGGTATCCGTACCACTTTCTTACCACACAAAATCTCGACATGATTGTGTGACAACCAATCCATACCAATTACTACATCAAAACTTCCGAGTTCTATAGGCATCAAGTCTATCTTAAAGGGATGATCTGCCAGCTTCAGTGTGCATTCCTTAATGATACTACTTGCCTCTATTATTTTGCCGTCAGCCAGTTCTATAGTATAAGAGTTGTCTAAGGGAAAAGGAGTGCCGTTCAATTTCTTACTAAACTTATCAGATATAAAGCTCCTATCAGCCCCAGTATCAAAGAGTACGTAAGCGTAAATGTCATTTAAAAGAAACGTACCTGATACCACGTGGGGATCCTGACGAGCGTCACCTGCTCCTAACACAAAAGCTCTCCCCTGAGCTCCTCCACCATTCCTCAACTTCGGGAACTCACTCTTGAAGTGCCCGATAACTCCATTCAAAGCAGCCTCTTTGATTGCCGCCATTGACACCCGGGGTTCCAAACTTACAGTCTTTGGTTACATGGCCTATACGCTGGCATTTTCCACAAGTTGGGCAGGGACCCTTGTTGTGATGAAAGGTGCATTGGGTGCAGTAAGGCTTGGTACCCGTGTAGCCTTTCCTTGACTCAGTTCCTGCTACATAAGCCCTGATGGTCTTGGGCTTCTTGGATTGCGAACCCGCATTCTTTCCGGACTTGTCTTCCCACTTCCTCTTGTTTTCCCCGGCTTTAGCTTCATTCCTCCGGGACACTTGATCCATTAGATTGTTGGCCATCCTGATGGCATCCTGTATGGTGGACGGGTTGGAGGCAGTGACATTACCTTGAATTTGAGGAGCGAGTCCCCAAATGTAACGTTCGATTTTCTTGTACTCCGGGGTCACCATCTGAGGGCACATAATACTCAGTTCATGAAATCGATTGGTGTACCCCGCTACATCCATTCCCTTCGTAGCCAGATTCCAAAACTCTGACTCCATTTTCTGTAGCTCATTCCTAGGGCAGTACTCATCGGTCATCATCTGCTTCAACTCGGTCCAGGCGAGTTGGTAAGCTACATCAATTCCCACAGACTGGGTGTAAGAGTTCCACCATGTCAAGGCGCTGTCTTGCAGAGTGTGGGTGGCAAACTTTACTTTGTCTCCTTCTATGCATCCGCTAACAAGGAAGACGGATTCCAACTTTTGGAACCATCGTACTAATGCGACGGCTCCTTCGGTCCCATTGAAGTATTAGGGTTTGCAGCTCAAAAACCCCTTAATTCCGCAACCTTTAGGGTGGGTTTCAGTTCCTCCCGTGGTGCGGCTACCACCATCTCCGTTAGCTGAACTGTTTCTGTTGGTCTCGTAAGTGGCTATAACAGCAGCCACTCTTTGTGCAACCAGTTCCTCAATTTCTGCGGCTCTCATAACTCGTCTTGGCGGCATTATCTTAAAGTTTAAAGAAAATAGCATAGCGTAAGAAGTTGAATCTTAAAGTTGTAAATTTTTCTTAAGGCACAACACTATAATCATCAAACACAATTTCATAAATAACTTGCAATTTTTTCATTAATCATTCATAATTTTCTTACATTGGGGGCGGGTTATTACCCGAAAATTTTAGTCCTACACTATTACATAATAATCTCCTAATACTACAATGATAGAGGGGGTACTAGGTGCGGGAGTGATCAGGGGTCTCTTCCTTTTCTAAAGCATTGAGGCGTTGTGCCAGCTCCTCATTGCGGGCCCTGCTCTCGGCTAATTGCTGCCGGAGCTCGTTCAGTCCATCCTGCTGAATAGCAAGGGCGTGCTGATTAGCCCAGAATATGTTGGAGTTTTGTAACTCCTCCCGCTCTAAACGAGCGGTCATCTCTCCGATATCTAGGTTAAGTGACCGAATTTGGTGATCATGCCTGGTAGACCGTGCTACTAAGAGTGGTATGGTCTGATCGGCGGTTTACTGAGTGAGTGACGAGATAGGTGCGGAGGATGGTCCTCCAATCTCATAGTGGGGAGGGATTCCTTCCTCTTGCCTCCATTCACGGAGGGTTTCAGGTATCCAGCCCTATCATCGGGCGTCTACACGTCGGTGTGGTGGTGGGGGATTGGGCTGGGGAGTCGGGATAGGAATAGACTCCCTTCTTGGCGTGATCACCCGCTTTCAGCGTTATCTTCTTCCATTGGTTCCTCTTCTGACTCCTCCATTGGGTCTTCAGAGGGGTTTTCTTCCTCAGATGTTTCTCCTTCAGTGAAAATCTCAGTGGCTGCGTGGCTCGCAGGGGTATACTCATCCTCTGAATCTGAAAAGATGATAGTCTCCGCGTGGGACATGTTTTCTGCTATCAGGGTCCATTCATAGTCTTTTAGTTAGTTACAAAATATTTCTAAAATCAGTAAATCTTATGTGCAGTTATAGTCTAGGGTACTAATGCAACCTAGTTCACTATAACTATGGCTCTGATACCAATCTGTCACGCCCCTTTACCCCGGTTGGCAACGAAGCGCGACGTCGCGGAAGCATAACCATAATTATAACGAACGACCACTATATGGACGTTTTTAAAATACATCATTGAAACTTGAAAATATAGCAATGTTTTACATGGTCTGATACGAGAAATGAAGTTCGCACAAATACAGAGATTTAATTACATAATTAAAATATCCAAAATAATGCAGCTATATCTCCGTTAATTTTGAACATGCATGCGACTTCATGGATGCGGAAGCTTGAAAGCAAAATACGTCCGAAGGCATACTTGCCCTAATTTCCTGAAAATACACGCTAAAATACGTCAACAAAAATTATTGGTGAGCTCATCGGTTTACACGTAAATCTGACTTGTATGGACAACAATAATAGAGATTGAATTTATAAAATCATAAATTCCTTGTTATGTATTACATATAAACCATCATTCAACCGAAGCTTAATTTAAAATGAGTTTGCCCTGTGCAGTATTCCCATACGTAATACCGTGTGTTGAATATATATGCACCCGCTGTTAGCCAATCCGCACTAACCCGAGTGGGGGACATGACTCCCAATAGATCTATCCACAATATATTCGCGCTTACAAATAAATGCACTTAACGGTTCATGATATAAGGGCTAATGGAACCACATGTGTAATACATAATTGAAATGAAGGTATTTTCGTGTCCATATAAAAACGAAGCATGTATTTCATCACCAAAGCATAACAGTGTAAAAATAGGGGCTATGAGAACTCACCGAGCGTGTGATGGTAAAAACTAGCGTAAAGTGACGGATGATGCACCGAGCGAGATTAAACGGGTCCTAAATGATAATAAGGACTTAATATCTCTAATATATGATGATATATATATATATATATATATATATATATATATATATATATATATATATATATATATATATATATATATATATATATATATATATATATATATATATATATATATTTATTTATACATTTATAGATTTTTATTTCTTAAATCACCCAACATTATAAGTTTATAAATAAAATTTGCTTAAAACGTCAAGTTTATATATATATAATTTTCCAGCTTTTTCGGAGGTTTTTCGGCCTACTTTGAGGCTGTTTTTGACCAAGCTCCGAAATGTTTTAGACTTTGGTTCTCTAGGACATTAAACTAGTATATACAAAGGATTTTTAGAATCAATAACGGCCATTTTTTGAGATGTTTAGGTTGGTGACAAAGCTCGTCAAAACCCCTATGTTGGACATTTTTGAGCTGTCAAACTTTCGGTTTCCCAAATAATTTCTGGAGGTCTTAAACTTCAAAATAAATTATGAAAAATTCCAGATCTATAGTTAAGACATAGATCTAACTTTTGAGACAAGAATCAACTCATTTCGTTGAGTTATGAATTTGTTATGATTTTTCAAAGTCGATATAAATATTCTGCCGAAAATCCACAGTTTTATACACTTGAAACAACTTATGATTCTTGTTGTTTATTCAAAGACTATTTGTATAAAAGTTGTAAAAGTTATATAACACATATATAACACATGTTTTCATAATATTAACATGTTTATAATGTGTTCATATATCCATATGCACATTTAAAGAAAGAACTTAAAAATAAAAACTAGAAACTTATAAACTTGAGTTTTTATGAAACTTGTTGTTGTTGGTGATTATATATATTATGCAAGACTTATATAAACATAAATATAAGATGAAATAAGTTAGTATTTACTTACTTTGAAGAATTTGGAATATGATTTTCAGTAGAAGTTGAAATCTTTGCAAGGTTTGCACTAAAAACACTTGAAGAACACAAAAAACACTTGAAGAACACTTGAATGAAGAAGTTTGTGATGAGAGTGTGTATGGATCCGGTTTTGAGAGAAGAAAAGGAGCGGTTTTTGTTGTTTGAAGTGTGAAAAAGAAGTGAGAAATGAGGTCTTATTTATAGGCAAAGTGTTTGGTCTTTCAAATGATGAAAGGCATGCATGAAAAGGTAGAATGCACTTTAAAACAAAATGATTGTGTTTAAAGTAATATTAAAAAAATAAAAGTTAAACTCTAATAACGCATGAGCCTAAAATCTGGCCCCTTATGTATATATAATGTATTTATATATATTTTTTTGTATAAATGTATTTAGGAATGTATTCTTGTATTTCCCTTTTCTTGTAATTTCAAAAATACTTATGGATGCATTGTTTTATAGAATTGTTTTACTCTTGCATAATTAATGTTAAGTAATTGTATTAGTGTTTGATTAGTGTTACTAATCATAATTTAATATGTACTTAGTTGAATTAATCCATCATATCGTAAATCGATCGGATTAATTGATTTCCCGATGCATCGCACCGATGAATTTGATTCTAACTGAGTTGAATTTTCTAATGAGCATTGTTAATCACTTTGATTAATTTCTAATGACCACTGATTAGGTTATAATTGGCTATTAAATACAGATTAGGTCATTGTTGCTAACCTGGTTTAGTGCCGGATGTTACAGAACTGGTGTATGTTGAACAACCGCCCGGGATTACAGATCCAAAGTATCCAGACAGAGTGTATCGTCTCGATAAGGCACTGTATGAATTACATCAAGCACCCATTGCATGGTATGAGACTCTATCTACTCATCTTTTGGACAACGGGTTTGAAAGATGGAGAATTGATAGTACACTGTTTGTGAAAAGAAAGGGTGAACATTTCATTTTGGTACAACTGTACATTGATGATATTATTTTCGGGTCATCGGACGAGCAGATGTGCAAAGATTTCGAGAAGGTGATGAAGTCTAAGTTTGAGATGAGTGCTATGGGAGAGCTGAACTTCTTTCTGGGTTTGCAAATTGAACAGAGGAAAGAGGGTACGTTTATCCATCAGACGAAGTGTGTCTACGACATTCTAGAGCGCTTCGGGATGGAAGGAACAAAGCTGACTGCTCACTTTACCACACCGATTCAAGTGAATCATAATCTCGGACCGGGTACAGAAAGTGATACTGATGTGGATCCGACTTTATATCGGGCCATGATCGGGTCACTTATGTATTTAACTGCTTCTAGACCTGACATAATGTTTGTTGTGTGTATTTGTGCTAGGTTTCAAGCTAATCCGAAAGAGATGCATATGAAAGCTGTGAAGCGGATTCTGAGATACCTCAAGTCGAAACCGAAGCTGGGACTTTGGTATCACGCGGATGGTGATCTAGAATTGGAAGCATTGATGGATTCAGACTATGGAGGTTGCAGCTTGAATCGAAAGTCAACAACTGGAGGTTGTCAGTTCCTTGGAGGGAGACTCGTATCCTGGCAATGCAAGAAACAGACTTCGGTAGTCGTGTCAACGTGCGAGGCCGAATATGTAGCTGCTGGTAGTTGCTGTTCACAGGTTTTGTGGATACAACAACAATTGCGGGATTACAGTTTGACTTATACTCATACTCCTATTATGATAAATAACCAATCTACTATTGCTATTACCAATAATCCAGTTAAACACAGTAAAACAAAGCACATAGACATAAGACACCATTTTATACGTGATTGTGCTGAAAAGAACTTAATAAAGCTGGTAAAAGTGGCAACGGAAGATAATAATGCTGATTTATTTACAAAAGCTTTTGATAAGTCACGGTTTGAGTTGTTAGTTCAACTGAATGGTATGCGTAATCCAGAGTAACTTGACCTTGGCAATTTTCTTTCTTTTATAGTAAGTTGATAGCTTAGGAGATTTTCTTTTTTTCTATAGTAAGTTAGTGGTTAAGTAGAATTTATTTCCTCTTATAGTAAGTTAGTAGTTTAGTTTATTAGCTTAACTTAAAATATGAAAAACAAAAAAAAAAGAGAGAAAAACCATAAAAAGTTCAAAAAAAGAATAAAATATTAGAAAATTGAGTTAAGTCTTAGAGACATAGGTTCAAAGCGATGAAAATTAGCACAATCGATACAATCTCTAAGTGTTAAGATTTCACACATAATGCACCTAAAACTCTAAGTGATATACATTTTCTAGTTCGATGTGTTGGTAGGCATCATACACAAAGGGAATCTCAAAAGCTAATAAAATATTCAAGAAAAAGTCATATGTGTAACTAACTTAGATGTATGACCAAATTGTCTTAATTTTTATGTTAGAGACATACAGACAATGATTCTAAATGAGGTATGCAAATTTTCTGGGGGATGTATAGCCACATCAAATACATCTTAAAGAAAAGAAAAGAAAAGAAAAATCATGATAGTAAGGAGAGAGTCAAAACAAGTCACTCTTTTGTACGTAAGTACAGACCTGTGACCTCTGGTTTGACTCGAGTTAGCAAGATAAGTCGCTTTGTTGTACGTCAGTACAGATCTGTCACCGCTGTCTTGCTAGCTTTACATAAACTTTAAGACAAACTAAGACACTCTGTTGTATGCAAATACAGAACTGTGTCCGACGTTTTCCTTATAAAGAAAATTTGCAATACCGAAAAGTTATAATCATTGTGTGAATGCCTTGATCATAAAAGTATGTCTAAGTATGGGACACGTAAGATACTTTCTTGATAAATAAGAATGCCAAGGGATATTCCAAAGTGTAACATGTTTAAAGGGAAAACAATACCAACAATCGCCTAGAAATGTATGTCACGACAAACAATCAAAGAATAAAAATTCCTACGTGTGAAAGTGTAATACTGAACGGCCGTATTGACACCGCTATCTGATTGAACCTTCTTTGACTTTCTCGCCAAAAATATTCAGTTAGTGTTAAAAGTATTTTTGTGTAACTTATGTTTAAATTTTTATTCAAACTTTATTTTACTTTATTTTATTGTTATTTTTATTTTTATTTTTATTTTATTTTATTTTATTTTACTTTAAGTAGGAAAATGGTCAAAGTTACAAGGATGCATTTTTGGTTGAATAAACAAACATTGCATGAAAATCTATTGCTTCGTGTAAATAATTTTGCAAAGTTTGTTTCGTTACACGAAAAAGTTGAAAAAGTTGAAGTTTATTCAAGGATTTTCAAAATTTTCTATTATATTCGAATTTAAGATAAATTCGAATTACCTTCGTATCTGTCATAAAATTCAAATTTAATGCAAGTTCGAATATGGTTGGTATAAATATGTCAAACAGTGAATCATTAATTCACAAACCTTCGATTCTAATCCTTCAAACTTGCACCCGACGATTTCGAACTTACCTCATCGACTTTACCGTTTCGAATATATCACTATTTCACGAAGTTTTGCTCATTTGTTTTCGAATCTACCAACACACTTAGGTATAATCATCAGTATTATACAAAGTTTGGGTAGTTTAGGACTCATTTAATGCAAAAGTCGACTCTATTCGAAGTTTTTGGTTTTTTTAACTTTGTGCTTCAAAATCACAAGTTTTAACCGGTGAAACTTCAAATAAAGTACATATAACTTCGATTAGAACCCAATAGGACTAGTGGATACTATTTTCTAAGTCAAATGGGGTTAAAATCATGGTCTTGTATTCAAAAGTGACCAACTTCGAACATGTTCATCATGTTCGAACTTGTCAGATAATTCGAATTTGTTCAACAAATTCGAATTCAGTTAAATTCGAGCGCATATTTGTTATTAAATTCGAATGTTTTTATAAAATAAACTAAAACTTGTAGAAATTTGAATGTGTTTGATTTCGATCTTTTGTAAGTTCGAAATAAAACAAATTCGAAATTAAACTAGTTTCATTTGTATCTTTTTACTAATATGGTTGTTGTTTTTATGTGCAGATATGGGTGATAGAGCTTTCTTCAATAAACATAACATGGTTATGTCCGTAGACCGCGAGCTACCAGAAGCTCAACCATTTCGACAGATGGTAGAATTTTTGACGCATTCAAGGGTTTCATACGCTTTAACCCATAACCTGCAAATAATCTTACCCTATGTAAGGCAATTCTGGGATCACCTCCAAGTAGACTGCTCTGTGACGCCGATAGTTCTACGAACAAGAGTTGGGGGGCAGCCAATCGTTTTCTCCGCTGACATGCTTTGTCAGATTCTGCAGCTAGGCTCCGAAGACCAAGAGGCGGGGCCCATTGATTTCCCATTGAATATAAGGCAAGCGACCTTCTTACGTATGGGATACGCCCTAGATATCTCCAAAGCTTCATTTATGAAAAGTGGATTAATCGGGCAATGGAGGTATTTGGTGCATGTCTTTTTGGTGTGTTTTGCACCGAAAAAGGCTGGTTTTGTCTACATAGTGTCTAAGATCCAGTCAGCTATGATTGCATTACTATATAACAAGCGCTTCAGTTATTCAGAAATGTTCTTTGCTGAGTTTGTGCATAGATCACTGCTCCAGTACGTGAAAGATTTCTAATGTATCCGCGCTTTGCAATGATGCTCATCCGTCATTTTTTGCCGAATCTGCCACAACTTCAAGATACAAACGGAGTGGCTACTATAGACAAACGAATTTTTGCTGACTGCCAGTCGCATAACGCGCGAAGGGCTGAGCAGGTCAGGCCTCAGGTAACACCATTGTCCGGAGCGGTAATAGACCCAGATTTTGTGGCTCCGGACGGAGATAACTGGGCTGGTGAAGGTCCTCAACCGCAACAATTGCAGCAACAGCAACCACAACAACAACAACCACAACCGCAACCTCGCAGGAGACAGAGAGCTCCAGAAAGACAAATTCAGGCATCGAGGCCATCCTCAAGCAGACTTCCAGAGCCTACGGCAGCATGTCCTTCTTCGGACACTGCAGGCCCTTCAACCATGGCCACATAAATTGATCCAAGAGCAGAGACCCTAGAAGAGATATGGGCTCACGGAACTCAGGCCTAGCAAGATATCGCAGCTGAACTAGTACATGATATCTTGGAGCCTCCAACTGATCTCCATGATATTTTAAGAGATGTTGATGAATATCAGCCATCAGAGGATGAGAATATGGACATTGAGGTCCCGGTGGCAGGAGTTACAGAAGAGGCTATGCAGACTGAGGCAGCCTACGAGTCTGGATCTAGTTCTGAGGAAGTAGAAGAAGTAGAAGTAGAACCTGTTAATGCATCTGTTCGAATTGGCAGACATGGATCAAGAATAGTGGTTAGTACGAGAGACACATGTAGAAGAGCTGCTCGAGATTCAGATGATGATAACTCTGATTTCGAAGAAGATCCAACTCCCCTCGTTCCTAGGCATAGGGCGAGGCGGCAGCGATTTATGCAGGGAGCTTCATCCGCCTCAGCTCCTGAACCGGTAATTACAGCTGCTCAACCACCCATCACTCCATCACCATCAACATCCATTCCTTCAACATCATCCACATTCACTCACAATCAGCGGTTTACCGAGCTAAAGGGCAAGGTGGATTTCCAATCAGTCCAAATTTTCTAGCTATCAACAGCAGTAACATTAATTCAAGCTCACAATGCCAGACTTGATCAGGATAACGCTGAATTGAAAACAACAGTTGCCGATCAAGCGTCTGAGATAAGAACGATGAAGTCTCTCCTAGAGAAGTTAATGAAAAATCTTCAAGCTCAGGGGGAGAGTAGCTGCAGGGAAACTGAGGTATTAAGAAGAGATGATGACGGAAATGATCCCGACACAGGATGAGAACGAGAGCTAGCAGATCTTTCGACTGCTCAGCAAACATCAATTCAGGGGGAGCCTAGTCAGTCTATAATGAAAGAAGGAGTTGAAAGTGAAACTTCAAAGACCATTGAGAGAGATATGATTGAAGCTCTGATGGATATTGAAGAAGAAGAAGTAATATTTGATTTTGAGGATGAGATGGAAGATCTGGAAGAAGGGGAGTTTGTCCCAGAAGATATAGCAGAGTGGAAATCTGATGAGGAGGCTGTAGAAGATGAAGAAGATGATGTAGACGAAGTAATCATCCCTTCACAGCCTCTCACAGAACAATATGTGCACAACGATCACAATGTAATTGACATAGATGAAATTAAATTGGCCTTTCTGGACGATTCAGAACATGAAGAAGCTGATAAAGAGCAAAGCAGAGCAGAATTGTGAAGTCTTTGGTTCTGAAAGGAAGAAAAGAAATCAGAGCCGAAGATGAAGAAGAGGATGAGAGTGCCAAACTCTGGAAACCTCTCAAGTGGAATACTTAGCTGGTTCTTCGACAGGGAATTGCAGCTATTTGTACTAAAAAGAAGAGATGTACTTCAATACTTGAGGCGAACGCTGAAAGCGTTTAACATACTGCCCAAGGTTGAAGTGAAAGAGTTAGCATGGAAGGAGTTGATAAACTTGGGAGACGACCCCTACGCTGAAGTAATAGCTAAAATCATCAGAAGGGAGGGGAGGTCTGGAAAGTTTGAAAGACTAAAGCCAAGATCAGGCAAGAGAGTCGAGGATGAGTCGAGAATAGATCCTCATACAGGAAAACCGTGGGCTAGGATGGTTTATAAACCAGTCCGATGTTTGAAGAGAGTACCGTTGAAGTCTATGCCACAGAACGTTCTTGGAAACATGAAGTGGTGGTATGTAGACAATGAAGCGGCTGAAACAGTCATGGAGGATCTAGAAGACAAGGTAATTTTGAGAGTATATGATCCGTTACATCTGATCAACCTATCCAAGGATGACC
>JAANYP010008708.1:0-10785 GCA_020465985.1 Centrapalus pauciflorus
AACCAGGAGGTTGACACACATACACTTCCTCTTCAATTGTCCCATACAAGAAAGCAGACTTAACATCCATTTGATACACTTTAAAGCCTTTGCAACTTGCATATGCTAGAAATAGTCTGATGGCTTCAATTCTTGCTACTGGAGCAAAGACATCATCATAATCTATTCCTTCTTCTTGAGTGTACCCTTGTGCTACTAGTCTTGCTTTGTTCTTGATGACTATCCCTCTTTCATCCTTCTTGTTTCTGAACACCCACCTTGTACCTATTGCTCTCTTACCTTTAGGAAGATCCACCAGAGTCCATACATTCTGAATTTTAAACTGTAAAAGCTCTTCTTGCATAGCTTCAATCCAGGATGAGTCTTTTAGTGCTTCTGATGCCTTTTTAGGTTCTAGTTGAGACATGAAGCAGGCATGTTCAAAAGCAGCTAGGCTGAATTCTGGAACTGCTTGTTCAGCAGCAGCAGTCTCATTGTGGACCATCTTCCTTGTTTGAACAGGAGTACTTGGATCACCCAGTATTTGATTGAGAGGGTGATACTTATGAACTCTTAGTGTGGGCTCTCTCTCAGTTTGGAAGGACGTTCCAAGGTTTGTGTCATCTCCATCAGAACCCGTGAATGGTTCATTTTCTGGAACAGCATGAGTTTCTAGGCTAACAGCTTGAGAAGCTGTTGGGACTGCTAGCCTAGAAACTGGAGCTGTTTCCTTTTGTGTTTGAGCTGTGCTGTCAGGACTTGGGAATGGCACTTCAGTGTCTGGATTTGCATCATGTTGAGTGCTCAGGACCCCTGGAGGATCACATGACAGAAGTGGTAGAGTGGTGAAGTCATCCCAACTTGTTGAATCTGCAGCAGTCTGAAACTTTGTGCCAACAGCATGAGAAAATGTATTGGCAGCATGAGAATTTGTGTTAGCAGCTTCAACCCTGTATGCATCAGCTTCTGCAGTAAACTCAGCAAAGCTCAGAGAATTTGTTAGTGAATCTAAATCAAATAACCAATCAGGACCAGTGCCTTTGATGTTAGCAGTATTTTCATTAAATTCAACATTGGCACTTTCTTCAATTGATTTAGACACTCTGTTGTATACTCTATAGGCTTTGCTTTGAGTTGAGTATCCTACAAAAAATCCTTCTTCAGCCTTACTCTCAAACTTCCCTAAGTGAGTCTTAGTGTGAAGAATAGTACATGGGCATCCAAAAGGCTTGAAGAAAGCTATTAGGGGACTTCTGTTGTTGAATAGCTCATAGGGAGTTTTCCCTTGTGATTGAACTACTTGAACCCTATTTAGAACATAACAGGCTGTATTAACAGCTTCTGCCCATAAAGTCATAGGCAGATTGGAATCAGCTAACATTGTTCTAGCAGCCTCAATTAATGTTCTATTCTTTCTTTCAGCTACACCATTTTGCTGTGGTGTTCTTGGTGCACTATATTGTCTAGCAATACCTTTGGACTCACAGAAACTGTTTAGAATTTGATTTTTAAATTCAGGTCCATTGTCTGATCTTATCACCTTAACTTTGGAATTGGATTGGTTTTCTATCTTAAGGATAAAAGACTTAACAAGCTCAGCAGTTTCATCTTTGGACCTAAGAAAGTAAACCCAAGTAAATCTGGTGAAATCATCAACAATGACTAAACAGTATGCCCTTTTATTCAAACTCAAAACAGATGTTGGACCAAATAGATCCATATGTAACAACTAAAGAACAGATGAGATTGAATTTACTTCTTTGGCCTTATGAGAAGTTTTGTGTTGCTTACCTTTAAGACAAGCTACACAATGATCATCACAAATGAACTCCTTTTGTGGTAAACCTCTTACCAGATTCTTTTTAACTAACTCATTCATGGACTTGAAGTTCATGTGACACATCCTTCTATGCCAAAGAGCAGACTCATTTGATGATGCTTTGGATATTAAACAGCTTAATGTATTTGATTTAGTCAAAAGAGCTGTGTCTAGGCAGTAAACATTGTCCTTTCTTGGTGTTCTAAGTAAAACAAGATTTTCAGGAATTTTGAAATCCTTTGAAAGAACAATGCACTCAGAATCTGTGAACAGAACAATGTTTTGTTTGTCACAGATTTGAGAGACACTCAATAAATTGTACTTAAGCTGTTCAACATACAAAACATCATGGAATGTCATGTTGCCTGCATTTACAGTACCTTTACCTGTAACCTTACCTCCTTTTGAGTTGCCTCCAAATGCAACAAAACCTCCATCAAATCCTTTGAAGTTTGACAAGCATTCAGAATTGCCTGTCATGTGCCTAGAGCATCCACTGTCCAGATGCCATCTTGTCCTATGAGGAGACCTGTGGTTGCCCTGCACAAATAACAGCTTAGTTAGTAGTGGAGTAAACCCAAACCAAATTGGTTTTGTGTTGGCCTTGTACATCGAGATAACTAAAAACTGTTTTTGACTTCTTGTAGTTAGTGAGATCTACTGATGGAGTCTTTGGAGAGTATTTAGTGATAATATGAGGTATCCAATTATTTTGATCATCTTTTCTTCTGACAGTCTCAGATGATTCACTAGCAGCTCCAGTTTGATGCCCAGCAGCTTGAGCTGTGTTTGTAGTGCTAACAGTTTCAGTTTTTGCACTAACAGCATCAGATTTTGACTTAGCAGTCTGATCTTTTGCATTTGCAGTTTGAGCAACAGATTTGTCCTTGACACACCATATTTGTTTAAAACTTGATTTAGGCTTTGCCAAAACTTGTTTTTGATGTGTGGACTGTTTTTTATTAACTTTTGAGAATCTGTGATCAACTGTTCTCTTTGGAGCTGCTGTGGAAGGTTTCACTTTTGAGTGTTTTGCCTGTTTAGGATTTGATTTTGTGTGATGCACAGTCTGTTTTGCAACAGCTGGTTTGTAAAAACAATCCTTAGCTAAGATAGGATCTACAATAGTCATAGACTTATCTAGTGGTTCATTGACAAGTCTATCAGCTACTTCACTCATTGGATGAATGTACTTGTTATTATATGGAGGTGGAGTAGCTCTGTATCCTATTCCTTCTTTGGGATTGACCTGAGATTTGACTCTATCTTTGAATTGAACTTCCATTAGGTGTTCTAGCTTTTAATTTGCTAACTTGAAGTTACCTAAATCTATGTTAACAGATTTCAGTTTCTCATTAGCCTCTAACACCTTCTGTTCAGTTTCTTCTACCTTTTTATTCAAAGATTCTATTTTCTTATTGAGTTCCTTTTTCTCCCATTCATGATAGTTTCTATCATACCCCATTTGAAGCTCATTATCCTTATAGTCATTGATCTGTTTTTCCACATCTTCTATGGCTTGCATATATTCATATCTCCTTTCTTCCATCTTAGCTAGAGTTTTGCACATGCTCTCATTATGATCTCTGTACTTTTTAACCATATTTTTGCATGATTGAGAGCAGAGTTTAGAATTTACCTCAGATGGTAGTTCAGTGGAGGAGACATTTGATGTTTCTGCCATAAGTGCTTGATTTTGAAATTCTTCCTCTGTCTGATCACTCCAGTCAAACACATGTCTTCTTGAGAGACAAGTGCTGTTGATGAGGACGCTTGGATGGGCTGTGAAGTCCTTGATGGCTGTTGACCTTGAGATCTACATTCTCTGGCAAAGTGACCAAGCTTATGGCATTTATAGCATTCCACTTTTGATTTATCAAAAGATGGTTTGCCTTCTGTTTTGGCTTGAAAGTTGGTCCTTCCGGTTCTTTTCAGGAATCTTTTGGCTCTCATGGTCAGCATTGCATGTTGCCACTTTAAATCCATCTCTTCAATATCATCAGGATGGATTTGTTCCAAGTCTTCAACATTTAGAGCAAATAATCCATCATTGGCAACAAAAGCTTCATAATGAGTTTCAGCAGAATTGCCATCACCACCTGAAAAAGAATCACAGTTATTAGATTTTTCAGAGGACAGAAGAGCAGTGTTGTGATTATAAGAAAAAGATTTCTTTTTAGCATCAATTTCAGTCTCAAACACTCTTAGACTGTTGTATAGATCATCCAATTCTATCTCATCAAGTGTGTCTTTTGTTCTCCACTGTGCAGCATAGACTGTCCATTCTTCTCCAAGAGATCTGAGAAACTTTCTGTTGACCTCATCTTGATCCAGATTGACCCTTGCACTTTCCAGTTCACTTATCAGTTTGTTGAACCTGTCAAAGATTTGAGTGAGGTTTTCATTCTTTCCACCAGAAAAGTTTTCATACTGCTGTTTCAAGAGGTCCTTTTGATTTCTCTTGGTACTTGCATTACCAGCAAACCTCTTCTCTAAGGCATTCCAAAGAGAGTGAGCAGTATAAAATTTTTTAAACTGATGTTGATAAGCAATAGGAATGGCTATTTGTAATAATGTGAGTGCTTTCACTTCATTCATTCTAGCCTTCCTTTCAAGTTCAGTTTTTGGAGGAGTTTTTACTGGTTTTCCCTCAGCATCAAGTTTTGGATCAACTGCAGGAGGAAATTCAACAGCTTCCCATATGGCATAATCAATGAATTGAATATGCTGTTGAATCCTGAGTTTCCACATCTCAAACTCAGTGGGCTTGAGCATAGGCACTTTGAGTCCTTGCCCAGATCCACTGCTGCTATTTTCAAATTCCATTGAAAAAAGATTAAAAATTTGAAAGAAAGTTTTCGACTTTGAAAAAACAAAGAACGACCTGTGGCTCTGATACCACTTGTCAGGATCTATAACTTATGAAAATTATGAATAACCAAGATTAACTGATTTGAATTTATCAGAGTATAAATCAATAATCTTGCTTTGAATCAAAGTTTAATTAAGAAGTTTGCGGAATAACACTTAATTATTTTGACAAAAAACTTTCAGAATCAATAATAGCATAAAACATAAGAAGTAATCAAGACTGTTTGTATTGCTGAATTCAATGATTACAATCACCTCTAATCTGTTTTGATTAGACGAAGAACACAGACTGTTCTTAGGGTTTTACAACCTTAGAGGCTTAAGAAAACTTAAACAATAAAGCAATTACAGACTCAAAATATGCAGAAACTCTTCTCTATGTATGCGTATATCTTCTATACAATCTTCTGTCTATTTATATTGCTTTATGGATGTGTTTCCTTGAAGGACTATAACTTCTCTGATAGTAGATATGCTTGAATCTTCGTGTAGATATCTTCCCTGAAAATCAGCACATTCTGTTTATGAAACTGTTGAGCAGCTTGAATGACTTGGCAGCATGAACTGAGCAGCTTGAGTTGTTTTACTCTGGCAGCTTGAACTTTTATACTGGCAGCTCGAGTTTCTTCAACTAGCAGCATGAACTTTGTACTTACACAGAAAATCTACTAACAGTCTGAGAAGTCTAAACTAACAGCTTGAGTATACTTAAACTATTTCCCAACATTATGTTTCTATATTCCGTTTATATACTTCAACTAGTTACGTTTGCTACTTAACCCACTATTACTTTCGTATCTTATATATCTTTTATTTAATTATCTTAATAATTATTAAATCATAATTCATAATATTATATAATTCAATTAAATATTTCATAACTTAATTAAATTATAAATTCAAATAATGTAATAAAATTACATTATTGGTTCGATGATCAGATATTTAGTTGGGCTAAAAGTTGGGTTGTTACAGAATGGGCTCCACCACGCACAAACTTCGTCCCCGAAGTTAGATATGTTCGAACAGACTTGGATAGATAGCTTTTATGATATCTCTTGATTCCCAAGACTAATACGAACTTTTGTGGTGTTTCCACTGAACGAGCACCATCTGTATTTCACATTTTATGTTTCTTTGTGATTCATATGTATAAGAAATTCAAATTTCTTCTCGGAGTTCATATTTGATCCAATATTTCATTGTTTGATCATTTTATGAATTCTGACTTATTATTCATACTCTTAATATATGAGCTTTATGCTTTACGCTATATTCAATTCAGATAATAACTCAATACATTAATCAGCTCATATATCTCTTTTTCGTTTGATCTCGATCCAGTTATGGCGTTTTAAATCTCTCATCTGTATTATTGCAAAATTTTCATTTGCTAACTTATGCAATCACACAAGAGATTTTTAAGATTTCTGATTATCAGTGATATAGTCACTTTGTGGGCTTTCGAGATTTAACTTTATATCTCTTTCAATTTAGCTTGCAGCTCAATATATATCAATTAGCTCATATCTCTTTTCATTTGCTCTTGGATTAACTATAGGGCTTTTCGGGAGTCTGATTATCTGTAAGTTATGTTTCTTTTATTGATGATGTTACATTCATCAATCGCTTAGTCGATTTTTGATTTATGCTGACTATTGTAAAAACTTACAATTACTTTGCATTGACAAGCAGATGGAATCAATCCTCTGGCGCAACAATCGAAGCCAACTCTTAGTGTAACAGCTCCACCTCACCTACCTTGGTCTCCAATTGCACTGTCATATCCGCCAAATCCTTTACATAAGCAGTCTCTCGAGAAGCAAAATCCTCCAAGATGATCGAGTGTTAGAAGCCGAGAATGAGAGTTTGAGGCAAAACGTTGAAAATACTGCATTTAAAGCTTGCCGTTCTTCGCAACGGTTTCAGTAGTTGATGGATATATTCAGTAGGCTATCTCGGTGTGATTCGTTAGACATGACGGCAGACTCTGTTATTGAAGTCAGGTCTCGAATTACTAGGGTTCCAAAACCGTCTCCACGACCATTTACATCATCTTCTACTTTATCGTCATCGCCTTCCTCTATTAGTTCACTGTGTAATTTGATCAAGAGGCTTTTGACAAAGCAATAGCCTTTGATTCTGTTTAATTATATGTATAGACTTATGTTTAACTTTTTATTGGTGAATTTCTGAATTTAAATTACTTTATTCTTTTAACGGAAGCTTTTATTTTATGTGCAGTTAGGTAGAATAAATATTCTATATTGGACATCTCACTAGTCTCGCGTCGACATAGTGAGGATCCCTCACTTACGTTTATTTTGGTATTTAACGGGCTTTTAATTAGTCATTCATGACTAATTGCTTGTCTTCTCAGAATCTCAATCTATTTTCTTTTCACTCTAACTTTGTGCCTCTGACTTCTTTGATTCTCGTTCAAGTTGTCCTCGGGCGTTTGTCAATTTGATTCAAATACTTTTCTCATTAATATTTATTGGATCAACTACTTCTACCTCTGTCTCATTATAAGACACACTGTAATCTTTCTGATTACAAGGATTTACAAAGTAACTTATGTTTTAATATTATATTTTGATTTCTTAGAGCTTTTGAATCATACATGATTCAGATTACAATACCTATCTTGGTTTATAGATATAATTTCTGATTGGAAGGTATTTGAATCATAACTTCAACTGATACAACCCATATATCATCCGCTTTATTCACTATCGATGACAGGGTTATACAGTTTACTCAATACTTACTTTGGAATTGAAATTTAGATGGTAACAGAATTAAATCATTTATATCATATAAGAAACTTATTATTAGTTACCATTAGGGTCTTTTGGCGTCTCTGGTGTCCCCTCAGCATCCTCAGCAGTTATATGGAAAGCTCGCGCCTTTGCTGTAGGTATCATTGTAGTACTCTGTTGGATTGCTCTGCCACTTGGTTGTTCAGGATTAGTAAGCATGCGTGCATTTGGGCAATGTTTGGCATAATGTCCACGCTCACCACAGTTGTAGCATACGTCGTTTCTTTCTGGGCATTATCATTTCCATGTCCAATCTGTTTACAGGTGTAACACGTCACATCTCTAGGGTTGCAGCGTCCGCTATGAAATTTGTTACAGCGTTTACACGGTCGCGCTCCTGACTGGATGGAATAAACTCTAGTCTTCTGAGGTGTAGAGGACGCTTGGGATTGCTGCTGACTGGACTTTGATGAACCGAAGAATCTACTGGATTTCTGTTTCTTAGGTGGAGATGGACATGTAGGACTTATAGCCATCATCACGAGTTCACAACTAGAATCTGTGAATTCGCGCTCCACCATCCTTGCTGCTTCCACTATACTAAGATACGTCGTGAACTTTATACTGCTCATTTGTCTTCTATATGTTGGATTCAGACCCAGTCTGAATCGGTTTATCTTACGCTCATCTGTTGCTACTTGATATGACGAGTAGCCGCAAAGTCTCGAGAACTCATGCTCGTATTCATCAACAGTCTTAGTTCCTTGTTTCAATTGCATCAACTGCATCTCGAGTTCGTCTTGCTTGTCTGTTGGACAATATTTAGCGTTGAACATGTCCAAGAACTGCTCCCAGTCCAATGTCGTAATTGCTTCCTCACCATAGATGCTCCTTTGTGTTTTCCACCAGGCTCTAGCAGCTCCAACGAACAGTGCTGTAGCAAACTTAACTCTATTGTTGTCCAGACATTCTGAGATACTAAAGATCTCTTCAGTATGACTTATCCAATCTAACGCTTGTATTGGATCTACAGTGCCTTCAAACGTCATAGCACCACTCGCTTTGAAGTCTTTAAATCTACAGCCTTTTGGCTGCACAACTCGTTTATTGACATGCTCATCATCAGAATCGGATTCGCTTCACTGTTCAGTTTGCTTCTTTTTAAGTTTATTTCTCTTTTCAGTTTTCTTTATTGATTCAATTTGCTCTAGCATAAATTTGTTTTGTTGCTCATTATTCTGGGTTATTAGTTGTTGCATCATTTCCAGGACTTGCTCTGGGGTCATGCCACCTGATGGTCCACCTTCTCCTGACATAGCTCTGAAATTCAAATCACTAAATATTTAGATCATTAGTCTAGCACATTGTACCCTTTCATGTCCCGTCCTACTAGTCTCTGAAACCTATCTTAGTTCAAGCCATCCTGTCATGATTGATTCTATAGCATTGCACAAGTTTGAGATCATGTATTACACGTAATACAATGATTCACTCAAACTATTGCTATTATACCATCCTGTGAGACCCAAGATTTCTCAAAGGTCTCAAGTCAAGGCCCAGTAGCAACGCAATATCAATCATGAAAACTAAGATAAAATTAACAGTTTCGGAGTAAAAGTTAATTACAATCAGAGACAAATTTTAAATAATAGGGGCAGACTTCTAGACTATTCCATCAAAGCACAAATGTAAACTAGCCCAAACCCCAAAGCTCTATCTTTAATCAAGTACCAAGATATTGGAACAGGTTCTAATGCACTTCGAGCTCTTTCAAAGTCCTGACCTATGAACTAGGTCCAGCCAATCGTTTGCCTTTACCTGAAAAATAATGCAACAACGGGTAAGCTTATTTGCTTAGTGAGAATATAGAATTTCACATTTAACATGCAATTATGAATGCGGAAGCACATGCACTGCACTCGTCTCATGCACGGCTCAGCTCTATTGCTTATGCACTGAACTAGGCTCATGCACAGCTCAATCTCGTAGGGACATTGGCCAATTAATGCTCTTTTGATGCGCGACTTTGCTCAGCTCCCAGTTATAAAACTGTTGTTGCTCTTGACACTTTTAGACAAATTCATAAGGAATGCTCGGATGATGATAAATCCATACACACGCATCATTAGTGGGGATCAGCCACGTACTGGGCTAGCTACCAGTAAAAGCTCTATATGGATATCATCGGAATGCTCAGCTCTAGCTACCCTCCGTGCTTTCATCACGTAAATCAGCACATCATAAGCCTAACATTAACCCAACACTGAGCAATAGTGATGGTGTTAAGCTTAACAATCAAATGACTCGTCAAAGAATCGAATCTAGAGGAAGAAATACTCAGCTCAACAAATCATAGTAAATATACTATGACAATATATCAATAAGCTCAAGATCAGAATGCCAAATAAATCAGAATCATGCAACAAAAGTCTCAATTCACATAATATGCAGTTAAAGTGAAATCTACAACTCACAGTTACTGGTTATTTGTGCTCTTTTACTTTCTGGCTCTGGCTCTGTTGCTCACAATCTGTAGTGGATTAGAACCACAATCTAACTTATGTCAGACTTTCAGATGCTCGCCATCTTGCTCGTTGCTCAATCTGTTATTAATATCAGTTCTGATAGTTATTAGCTCTTATATCATCTGAATAATATATATATTCAGTGTTCATTCAATTCATAAGCTCAAGGTTCATTCGTTGGTCTTTTAATCTCAATATCTCATAACTTGATTTCATGATCATTAATCTCATTCTTTCATCTGTATTCTTTGTTCATTATATTCTTTAAAGATCTTTGTATATATATATATATTCATACATATATAGTTAAATCATTAAGGCATTTATTCTTGTTATTTCATGTGTTGATCATATGATTTATTCAAAATATTCAAGTTTAAGAGTAGTTTCAATGTTACATACTAAATTTAAAGTTCATTAACTAAACTTGAAACCATTACATTCAAACATAAGCTCAAATTCGAAGTCTTACGCATTAGATTCGAATAACCATTCGAATTTAAGAAGTAAATTCGAATACCAAAGCTAAATTCGAAACCCAATTCTCTTTTAACATCAAATTCGAAACATATCTCAATTTAAGGTCTAAAGTCGAAGCACATGGGGTTAAATTCGAAGGCTCTTCGAATCTAAGAGGAAATTCGAAGCTTATTCGAATTTAATGAATAAATTCGAGACCTTGATCGATTTTAATGACAAAACTCAAATATATGGTTCGATTTTAGCTATTTTCGAGTTTGTTCTTGATATTTCGAATTTGTTCATCATCTATAGCCTTAAATCTTATATTTTCAAGCCTAAACTCATATATATAATAAATATTAAGCCT
>JAANYP010008709.1:0-15681 GCA_020465985.1 Centrapalus pauciflorus
AGTAAAATGTTTGACTAATCATGGAGCTTTTCTAATTCAATTTCAAATTAAATGCAATCATTGATTTTTAAAAGGCTATTTTCCAAATTACTGCATGAAAACGAAAGACTTAAACAATATACATCAATATTCATTTGAAAATCAACACAGTAAGCTCTCATGATTAAGCTACGCATTTGAAATTTCCAAACTGTAGTTCATATTTTTTATACACTTTTTTCTTATACAATATTCCTTTAATAATATTTAAAATATCATTCTTAGAAAAGTTCAAACATCATTTCATATTACAAATTTTATAAGTTCTTTAATTTCAAGAGAGATTATTGCAACTTATAGTTACCACTTTTCGGTTATTAACTTTTACTTTGAATACAGGGTGCTTTTGCATTTCAAGCAATACAAACATTTGCATTAAGTAAAGATAAATGGTATGTTCGTTCATTTTTTGATGTGAAATTTATAACAAAATTTACAACACACTTAAAAACATTTAGTCAAACAAAGTAAATAAACCATATCACTAGGGTATTACCCGGATTCGAATATGATGAAGGTCAAGATCCAAATGAGAATCATGAGATATAGAATAGGCAAAAAAAAAAAAAAAACATTGCGAAAGAAGTAATCATAAAGAAAGTGCATAATAATTAAAAGAGATTTAAGAAAACTATTAAAGCACTTCAAATCCAAATAATGAAAGCAATATTTAGATGCGTTGAGCAACAAGCAAATAAGCAACTTCATGGAGCTAATGCGTTCATTTCGGTTTATGTTCAGCAGATGCATAAAATAATAATGTGTAATCAGATTCAAAATTTTTTCCTTTGATCGTGATATTTATATATCCAAAATTATTTTAAACAATTGATCTTAATCGGTTGGTTGACCACCGTGACTGATGTACCTTCATAGGCTACAATATTGAACCACCACCAACACCATGAATATGGATTGTAGGTGGAACCAGGGCCTACGAATAATTGCAGGCGAGAGAAGAATGGCCTAAGGCATTTGCCTCTAGGTCGTGAACAATGACAGTAATATTGGGGAGAGTGGAGAGTTCAAAATAAGATGCGAAAAAACTCACCGGCTAAACAGTGGAACCATCGAAGCCATGACAGTGTCTGGGTGGTTGACGCATCGGAAAGTCATCATTGCTCTAGAGAGGGACATAACTTCACCTGTTAGAAGATTGGAACCACCGACCAACATCCTACAATCCGAGTGGTGAAGTTGGTATAATCGCCGGACGAGGAGCTAGGAACCGGAGGTAGCCATCGACGGTGGTACTTTATTGGGGAGACGAGCGAGTTGCGGCTATGAAAAGTAATGATAAATTTTAGGGTTTATTATGTTTATGTTGTTTACAGTACTTTCGTCTTCGGTTCATGGGTGATGGGTTTGGGCCGTTTCATGTGCTATTGGACATTTGGACCGACCATCTTCATCAATATATATGAGTCATATATATATATATATATATATAGGTGGGTTTAATGGATAACCTCCATGCATCGAAGAACCTTGAAGAACCTCCATGCACCACCACAAATGCATCACAATCCCCCGTGATGCATCATTATTTCCACGTGATGCATCAAATTACCGCGTGATGCATCAATTTCTACGTGATGCATTAAGATTTTCCAGCGATGCATTGTGGTTCTTCAAGGTTCTTCGATGCATAGGGTTTTTCATTGAATCCACCCCTATATATATGAGTCACTTTATATATATATATATATATATATATATATATATATATATATATATATATATATATCGCGATAATTTTATATTTAGAATTTATCTATTTAGGATCGTAAGTTATATTTTCATAAATATCTATACTATATATAATAAGAAAACCACTTGGAGTTTCTGGACCATTAGATTGAAAGAAATCAATGGTCCAGATTAATGACAACTCATAATTATTTATGAAATGTCTCTTATACCCTTAATTAAAATCAATAATTATATTTATGCCATTTTTTTAATTCATTTTCCAAATTTACTACATTACCTTAATTACATTAAATTTTGATTTTAATTTTTTCATTAATGAATTAATATTTACCTAAAATAAATATGTGTCATTATTATCATCAATGATCATAGTTAAATTCAAATGTAAAAATTTGAATTTAAATGTAGAAGTGTAGTAAATAAAGTTAAAAACTTTTGTTAATTATTTTGCTAACAAGATTTAAAATTCAATTGATAAAACTTCAATTGTGAATATGATAAATTTTGATTGTTGATTTTCAAATATTCCATTTTTATATTTTATCATTTTCTAAATATATACACATTCACATAATTGAAGTTTTTTATTTTTTACATTGATATTTCATATTTGAATTTAATAAAAATTAAAAGAAACATTTTTTGCAAACAAATGTTATCTGTTTTTAATAATACAATATAGTAATATTTTTTTAATTAATATCAACCAACTAAGTATTTTTTTTATCTTTAATTTAACTAGCTTTCAATTTTTTTTATTATTATTATATATAAATTTTATAATAAATTATTTAAATATAAAAAATATATATTTTCTAAATCAACCCATGTAATACATGGGTTAATTAACCTATGTATTATAATAAAACAAAACAATTTATGTCACATGTCACTTCTACAATACAATAAAATTTTATTTTTCACCTCTTTTTCCAAATTTAACACCTTAACTTAATTGCATTAAAATTTTCCTTTATTTTTTTACTCATATACATTTTATATAAATAAATTTAATTAAAAATATTCACGTAATACGTGAGTTATAAACTAGTTATGTATAATAAAAGAAAACATCAAATGTCACGTGTCACCTCTACGCTCACCAAAAACATAATTACAACTTATAAAAATAAAAGATAAATACAATTTAATATTTTTAAAAAAGATAAATATACTCTATTTTTTAATATGTAAATAATAAATAATAAACACAATTATTATTTTTGTATGTTTTTATTTTTACTCATATACATTTTATATAAATAAATTTAATAAAAAATATCCACGTAATACGTGGGTTATAAACTAGTATTAATTTAAAAGCTATAACACAGAAACAAAAGAGTTAAAATTGTATAAAAATATTTAATATAAAATATTTTGTTATTAAACAAATAGTTTGGACAATAATTGATTTTACACCGGATGCTAAATAAAAATATTGTGATCATAATGAGGTATTAAGTTTATAAATGGAAAGAGTGTGATCGATCAAATGACATCGGTTATAATTTGTGAACCGGGTTTTTAAAAACTAAAAAATCGGGTTCTAATGTCCAAATTTCACTAAACCGAAAATGAAAAAAAAAAAAATAACTTGAAGACTTTTATGGAAAAAAAATAACATGGACGGACAAAAACGCAAAAATATGATAACATGTTGGTTTTTTTCATAATAAACCCTAAAAAATAAAACAATAATGTATTATATATAAAAGGGAAAATTATACGAAAAACCAACGCACTTTTGATATTTTTCGATTAAGTCCCTGTACCAAAAGCGTTTCCATAAAAGTCCTTCAACTTGAATTTTTTATTTATCGTATTCACATGTTTATTATTTTATCATTATTTATATTTATACTACTTTACTTAATTCAACAATTTTATCGTTATCAATTTAAACATTTTTTAATTTATAATTAACATTACCTAAAAAAAGTAATGTCATGTAGACCCTGTGCACCGCACGGGTATTACACTAGTTTCAACTGGTTTAAAAGTTATAAATACAAAAAATTGTTTATATAAAAACTTATTTCAGTTCGTGTTTACTGTATAAATGGTGCTCGATCATGGGATCTCATATATATATATATATATATATATATATATATATATATATATATATATATATATATATATATATATATATATATATATATATATATATATATATATATATATATATATAGGGTCAGGTTCTATGGGGCACCTGTATGCATTGTGTACTTTGGGAACCTGTATACACCGTTAGATCTTGAATTTTAATGGTTCAGATTGCAGTGGCAAAAGGGTAATTAACTTGAAAATGGGTGCACGGGTGCATAACTTCTCGCGCGCGGAAGGGCAAAATCGGAAGATGCTTGAATTCAGAAAATATTCTATCCGAATCTAAACAAACATGATGCATCTTCATCCAATTTATTGGATTCGTCTTCAAACACGATGTATCTTCATCCAATTCAATTTCAAACATGATGCATTTCGACCATATTCATCCTCGTCTTTGTTCCATCATTATGCATCACCAAAATCGTGATGCATTTCGGCCATATTCATCTTCGTCTTTGTTCCATCATTATGCATCACCAAAATCGTGATGCATTTCGACATTTAAACGTGTTAATTTCGTGATGCATCTCTGAAATTTAAACGTGTTCATCAACGTCTTCAATGTGTTCATCATTGTCGTGATGCATTGCTGTTGTGCATCATGTTTGAAACAACCAATATTTTATTTAGTTTCCTAAATAAATGATAAATATTAAATTAAATCTTATAATTTAACAATATATTATTAAACATTCCCAAAATGCCCTTAATGCACCCTTTGTAAACAAGCAATGCATTTTTGGTTCCCATTTGGTTCCCGATGCATATGGTGCCCCATAGAACCTCAATCTCTCTCTCTCTATATATATATATATATATATATATATATATATATATATATATATATATATATATATATATATATATATATATATATATATATATATATATATATATAGAGGCAGGTTCAATGGAAAACCATCATGCACCTGAAAACTTGTGAAAACCGCACTGCACCACCACAAATGCATCAAAATCCCGCGTGATGCATCAAATTTCCCGCGTGATGCACCAAAATCCCGTGTGATGCATCACCTTATTTACGATCATGCCACCGCGTTTTTCATGAAATGCACCTAATCGGACGGTATGCGTAGGTTTCCATAGTTTTCAGGTGCATAGTGGTTTTCCATTGAACCCACCCCTACATATATATATATATATATATATATATATATATATATATATATATATATATATATATATATATATATATATATATATATATATATATATATATATATATATATATATATATATATATAAGGTTCAATGGAGAACCTTCATGCATCGAAGAACATTGAAGAACCTTCATGCACCACCACAAATGATCAAAATCCCGCGTGATGCATCATTATTTCCAGGCGATGCACCAAATTCCCGCGTGATGCATCGACTTCCAGCGTGATGCATTACGATTTTCTTGCGATGCGTTGTGGTTCTCCAAGGTTCTTCGATGCATATAGGTTCTCCATTGAGCCCACCCCCTATATATATATATATATATATATATATATATATATATATATATATATATATATATATATATATATATATATATATATATATATATATATATATATATATATATATATATAAAATTGAGTTCGAGAGAGTACCACCCATTATGCAGCACACCAGAAGGTACCACCTTTAAATAAAATTTAAAATTTTTTTTATAAACAATTTTTAATTAACATTACGAAAATCATATGTAATTTCTTATACATTCACATCTCCTAGCTCCTAAAAAGAGATGTGAACACACACTTACATAATTTTGAACATATGTGAACGTGCATTTATGTGATGCGTGATTTCATGCACTTAGAGTGTTCGAATTTACGTGAAATTTGAATATCATCTGTGTAATATTAATTAAAACATGTTCATGAATAAATTTCAAAAAAATTACTTTTATTAGTGGTACCTTCTGGTGCGCTGCATAATAGGTGGTACTCACTTGAACCTATATATATATATATATATATATATATATATATATATATATATATATATATATATATATATATATATATATATATATATATATATATATATATATATATATATAGGGTTAGGTTCTATGGGGCAGCTGTGTGCATCGTGCAACTTAGGAACCCATATACACTGTTAGATCTAGAAAATGAATGGCTAAGATTACAATGGCAAAAGGGTAATAAAGATGAAATTTGTGTACGCATTATGATGCACGATTTACATATTAGATGTGCATAAGGGTATTTTCGAAAAAAATAATATATCAAGTCAACTCAAAATTAAATTTATATTGATTGAATATTTAATTCAATAATCAAGTATTAAATGCTAATAAATTTATAAAATGCACTTCTAAATTTAAAAAATTCCAATTGAACAAAAATCCAACATGATGCTTCGTCATCTTTGTGCATCTTCATATTTATCTTTCCCGGGTTATGCATCATCGTGTTCATACTGTGCATCTTCGTATTCGTCTTCTTCACATCGTATACGTTCATCGGTTCATGAGTTCAACGTGATGCATCATTTTCATCTTCATCTCATCATCGTCTTCTCAAACTCGTCGGTCGATTGTGTGTGTGTGTGTGTGTGTGTGTGTGAGAGAGAGAGAGAGAGAGAGAGAGAGAGAGAGAGAGGGAATAATATATGGAGAATGGTTTTCAAATAAAGTATTCCAATATTACCCTTATTGCATCATTTGTAAACAAGCAATGCATTTTTTGTTCCCATTTGGTTCCCGATGCATATGGTGCCCCATAGAACGTCTATATATATATATATATATATATATATATATATATATATATATATATATATATATATATATATATATATATATATATATATATATATAGAATATGGTTCGTGTGAGTACCTAAAAAATGCAGAGTACCGTGAGTACCTGTGAACACACGGGTTTAAGATGTGAACATGCTCCGAAAAAAAGTTTTTTTTTAAAAAAATTTTTCATATTCATTTAGATACAAATAATATAAGCATATTTGTAAAAGAAATACACGCATTCACACTTCGTAGCCTCTTAAAAGTCATGTGAACGTGGAAAAATTCATGTGAACATGCTTAGCTGTGAACATACGTTCACAACAGTGCAGTTCATGTGAACTTGCACGTTTCACATAGTTATAGTGTGTGTTTATGTGTGATTTTTTGCAAGTAGTCTTATATTATTAATTTAAACATAATTATGAAAAAAAATTCAAAAAAAAATAATTTTAAGCGAGGTACCTCCGGTACTCCGCAAAACTAGTGGTACTCATTTGAACCCAAATCTATATATATATATATATATATATATATATATATATATATATATATATATATATATATATATATATATATATATATATATATATATATATATATATATATATATAGACTAAGGATCTTTTGTGAACACTTTATTCGTTGTGCACGTTGTGAACAACCATAAAATAGCTTCTGAATCTTATGAATCTTGTTGAAAATAGTACTGGACTCTTCTATTAACCTATTAATACTATTGGAAACTTTGGATATTATTGAATCCTATGAATTTGTCATCTTATGAATCTTGTTGCATCCTATGCATCTTGTGCATCTTGTTATAAAAACTACGTACTATGAACCTTTTGAATGTTCTGAATCTTAAATAGACACTTCTATGAACCTTTTGATTCATATGAATCATATTACAAACACTTGTTGATATATATGAATGATTATATGTATTCTTTTTATTTGTTCACAACGTGCACAACGAATAACTTGTTCACAATGGATCCCATCCCTATATATATATATATATTATATATATATATATATATATATATATATATATATATATATATATATATATATATATATATATATATATATATGTTAGTTTTAAAATTCCCAAGTTGCAGATTTCTCTCCCAAGTTGCATGTGTGTGGGACATATTCTGATTTTGTTTCGACTTGTATTTGCGTATTATAAAAGATCCTACCTTCACAACTTATTATTGACATGTTCTATGAATTACTAAAAAATACATATTAATGGATAAAGGATAAAAACAATTTATTCCTTCATTTAAATATTGTTCTATATATGAATATCTCCAAAACATTAAGTTTATTTTTACAGAAGAAGATTAATGGGTAGCAGGATAAGGGATATATAAAGGTAGTTTTTCCTTAAAAAAAAGATATTATGGTTAATAATTAGGGAAATGTAAGAATTCATTCATTTTTTGAATCACATGATATTTTCTTTAAACAAAATCTAAAAAGGTTGAAGTCTAAATAGAATTCTTCAAGATCTCATTTGAAGAATTTTAAGTCTCTGTTAGTAAACAATTCTTTATGACCTATATAACGTAAGTAATTGAAATTGGAAAAATGTTTTAATTTCAACAAATTTTTAGTAAACAACGTTTTCCATAGGAAAGGTTATTTATTCATCATAATGATTTAGGATCTTGATGTTAAATAAAAAACATGTTGCATAAAACGGAACATGGATGGAAATTTATTAATTAATATTCTATGAAATTTATACTGCTATTGAATATTGATATTTTAAGGGTAGAATATATTCTTTCAAATGAAATAACCGGGAAGGTTTTATCACCTTTGATTAATATTACCCTTTAGTCGTTATGTTTTATGAAAGCAAGGAAATCATATATATTATGGATTTACCTAATTGTGCTATGATAATACTATACTAGGTTATTACCCATGTAAATGGGTTAATTTTAGAAAATTAATATATATATATATATATACTAGTAAAGTTTGCTTAATTTTAGTTAGTTATTAAATTAATTCATTTTAGATTTAGATAAATTTGATTTGCTTTAAAATTTAAAAATAAAATCAGTAAATGACATGGTAAAAGGAAAGAGCGACATGTGGCAACTTAAATGAGAGCATGTCATGTGACATTTAGTTACTCTTTTAATTGTATAGATAGATTATAAACTATTTTATTAACCCGTGTATTACACGGATAATTTTAATAAATTTGTTTTCTTAAAACTATATTAACTTAAAGTTAAAAGTTAATATTCAAACTTTCAATATAAATTTATGTATAAATCATTTAAACAAAAAAAAACTAATCATTAATAACTTTTAAGTTTATTATTAGTATTATTTTTAAATAATGTTTGTTGTGATTTTGTGGGATTTATGGATCTAATCATAGTCTTATCTTAAAAGTAATTTGATTTAAAATTTTTAATTTAATCATGAAGTACCAATTAACATTTGTAATTAGTAGAGATGTCATTTGGAATCATGAGAAGATGACAAGTGACAATTTAGTTACTATTTAAATACTATTTATAGAATAGATTTATTTGGATACAAAAAGAAGAAATGGACATAAAATAAAAGATTATAATTGAACAGGGGAGATAGCGATGTGGAAGGAAGGAATCTGTACGATAACACTGTATACCAATAGAAACAATGCATTACAACTTAATATTGTGTTTGTTTTGAGCACAAAATGTGACATGTTCAAATCATGCATGGCATCCCACTATCAACTAGGAAGTTTTCTTTTACATCTATTGAAAAAAACTTTTCAAAAATTAAATCTTGATGCTCCATCAAAATATGTTTTCGTTTTAAATAATATTTACTTTTTTATTAACTTTAACATAATCTTTAATTATTTTGGATCCATAATATAATTACTTACTAATCAATGTTTTGAAAACGATTAAGGGGAAGTTTGGCTCGCAGAGTGTAATTCGAACTAATTTAAATTTAATTCTTAAATATTATTATGTTTGATGGTGATAGATAAAAAAAATAGTTTTTTAAGTATCGGTTTGTAATTTAATTCATATATGAGTTAATTAATAAAATCTAATTTATGTATGAGTTGGTAGTATTACCAAATTCCTATAAACAAAATTAATAACAAATAAATAATTTTTTACTCCTTATATATGTTTCCAAAAGTTAAAAACAAGCTAAATTTAAATATAAAATTCTTCGAATTCCAATCCTCAAACCAAACACCCACTAATAATTTTTGACTGTTCAAATGTTATATCCTACATTCATTTGGATAAGTTTCTTATTTGAATTCCAAGAATCTTTTAGGGATGATTTAAGGTTAAGAATTGAAATTATTTAATTAAAGGATGTCTCAAGTTATAATCATGTAAACTCTAGCTTATTGGATCTTATCTTTCAAATAAAATAACTATCATTACAAGGTATTTAAATATAATTTATTTCATTTTCTTTTTCTTATTCAAAACAAAAAAAACAAAAAAACATGTCCAATATGCATTTTCTCTAATTTTGACTAATCGGGTCACTAATTTTAGTTGGTTATTGATCTTGGTTATGCTTAGACCTTATGATTAATTTAACTATTCGATCTCGTGGAGCCTAATTATAACATAATTCATTTAATTAAGTCTTGATATAATTAAGCATTACACATTACTAACTAATTCATGATGAATCATTACATACTTATGAGATTTTGCTATTTGGTAAAATGGTAATTCCATCATTTACGTTGTTTGGGATGATACGGGTAAAAGCTAAAAACTCTCATTTTATTTGCACATTAGCGCAACAGAAACCTAGCTCTTAGAGTCTTAGACACATTTCTAATTTTCTATAATTACATCCCCTTTTGTATTTCTTCACACGTACACATGCCGGTGCGCGCAGTGTGGAGGGAGTGCGCTCAGGTGAATACATTACCGGTTGCGCAATAACACTTTTTACAAGAATTATTATTTGTTTGTTTTATATTAAATGATTTTTTGTACGTGCTTTATTTAGGTTTGATTAATTATATTAAATTAACAATTATAAACCCAATTATAACAATTATAGTTTTGATGGTTATAAACCCAATTATAACAATTTGTTTAAGTTGATAATAGAATCAGATAGTACTTTTTACATGTATTTATATAAGATTATTCTAATCATGATCTATAAACTGTTAATACTTTTATAGAAAACATTATTATAATTAATTGGCTAAAATAATTTGTACAAGTTGTAGAAAACAAATAAGAGGAACCAATGCTAGGTAGCTACACGTACAACCTAACAACTAAACTAACTGCTATACAAATTAAAAACAGTATTTCACAATTGAGGCCCAAAATCGATCACAGAAAGCAAAGACTTCAAGCGGAACATATAGAACTGATCCAGCGTTGATATCGTGATGACTCCCTCTATAAATTCATGCTCACAAATTAAACAATAAAATGTATAGAAATAACATATAAATAGCATTCCTATTTGTTAGCACCATCCACGCAACTGATTTACCATGAAAAGATTCAATTGAAGCTCAGGAAAAAAAAAAAATCAAATGATGAAGTTATGTTTGTCTTGATTTTATTATTATCGTATATTTTTAATGTTTTCGTTGATTTATTAAATTAAATGTGAAATTTGCGCAAAAACCCTAAAGTTGGACAATTTTTGTGATTAAAACCCTAACAATTTTTTATTACACAAAAAACCTAAAACCGCTAAAATATTATGAAATTAAGGTGTTACCGGTTATAATAATAGATTGCTATGCTTACATGACACACACGTGACGTCCACATGGCAAACCTAACTTACGTGGCGCCTGCGTGACATAACATGTATAATGTTTAAACTGAATTTTTGCATAAAAAACCCCGAATTTGGTGTCTTTTTCAATTAAAACCCTTAACTATTTTTTTCTCACATCTAAACAACGATCATATTTACCTCCTTTCTTCTCCTCTACCTCAGGCAATTTCGATTACTCTATCTCATCTTTGTGTTCAAGGTTGTTTATTTTATTTATGTATGTTCGATTAATTTTTGCCACTTAATCTTGAATTTCAACTTCATTTGTGCCGATGGAATCGATTTCGTTTTGTGTTCACAAGTTGCATTTTTTTGTTCAGTTTTTTGTTCGATTTAGTTTATTTATGTTCCATTTTAGTTTCTGAATATGATCAGCCAGAGCTGTTGGTTCGCTAGAGGGTGGAAATTTTATTGGAGAACGAATTCATTGTTTAATAAATAAAATTTTAAATAAATATCATGTCACAAATGCAATCGGTGAAGAAACCTCAATTTGTAATTATTTTGTTGGTTGGATGTTTTTTTTAATGAAAAATGATTTAGGGTTTTAGTTGAAAAAAACTAAACAAGTTGAGAGTTTTTTTTACGCAAAAAGCTATTTAAAAAGTTTACATTTCATCAAGTTGCAACCGGCTAAACCGGTTGCAAGTCATATTTTTTGTAAAAAACCTAAAATTAAAAAGTTTTAGCCAGCTAAACGGGTTGCGCAATTTCCCCAATTTAAAAATTGGTCATCTCATCAAATAACATTAAGAAATAAAAAAATATGAGAAATTGTGACGATTTAATACGACCTTTTTCTTTTCTTACTAATCTATGAATATATTTGATAAAACTAGCTACAACTTTAAGTTGGAATTGTTTAAATGGAACTTTTGGTAGCGAAAGCATTTAGGAGCTAGGTATGAGGATTTTTAAATGAGCTTAAGATTTTAGTTTTACAAATATATGTTTGGTAAAAAAATTGTAATTGTAGCTTATAAATTTAAACGATATAAAAGACTATTGATATAAATTAAGAGCAGTGGTTTATAACTATCATGAGATAAAAAATAATTATTTATTTCACCATAAGCTCTAGAGACTTTGTCAAAGCTACTTTTTCTTATAGAAGTCTGTCTTTCAAAAGGAGCTTTGAACTTGAACATTCAAAAAATAAAAGTTGAAACTTCTAAAAAAATTATTACCAAACATATTGTCCTATGTGTTAGGCTTCAGAATAGATGGATTTAGATTGGATTATCCTTTCCTTACCATAATTCACTTCCACCTCACTCACTTTACTATCCCCTAACCCACCCAAATGTGGCGGCGGCAAAAGCAACCTACGATGGTGGTGGTTGCAGCCACCGCGGTGGCATCGGCGGAGCCGGTGGTGGCGGAAACGGGCGGGGTGGCGCTGCAGAGGTGGTTAAGAAATACTGATCAAATTTGATTAATTGACAGACCTACAATATGTTAAGAAAAAAATTCTTATACCAACTTTTACTTAATTTTGTTGATCAAACTAGTTATAACGAACTTTTAAAAGGTAATAAAGATATTGTTAAGAAAATATTGAGCACGACTGCATTAACTACTAAGAAATTTATTCACATTAATTAAATACAAAAAAGAACATGATTTTATTGCATAAATAATTTAATATGTCATTAAGCTAAGTTAAATATATAAATACTGATTCTAAAACATACATATAATTGGAAAATGGTAATTTTTTCAAGCGAAATGCCTGTGAGTTGTGAACCATAAACATTTATGGAAAATTGCTTTTAGGAGTCTGAATTCGTTGTTCTATATATTTGGACTGCACAAAGTTCTTCCTCAGGAAAGATTAACATAATCCATTGAATTAGGTGTTGTTCTTTTATATAAATGATACATTGCCGAAAACTGATTATAATTGATAATAAAAACAAAACGAAAAGGGATAGGAGGCAGAGATATAATGAAGGCAGAGATAAATGCTTTCTTGTTACTGATAGATAAAACAAAGGAGCCTATATAAAGGCTATAAACAAAACTGAAAGTAGCTAAAAAATAGGCATAATCACACGTCCTAGACACACTACTTTTACTGGGTAAACTGATAAAGTAAACCTAAATAAAGACCAAGTAAATAGACTTCCTAAAGTCTAGGACAAATCACAGACACATCACGTGCCATGCAGATTTTACTCAACATTTCCTCCCTTAAACTGATGTTCCTTAGAAGCATCCAGTTTAAACTTTGAAGCTCCAACTTTCTTCTGGTGGGCAAACACCTAGGAGCTCCCTAAGCCTTTTAAATACAGGAAACTTGAGAGGTTTTGTTAGAATATCAGCAATCTGGTCCTCACTCCTGCAGTAAACAAGATCAATGGTTCCATCATTCGTTAGATCCCTCACAAAATGGTACTTCACATCAATATGCTTGCTTCGACCGTATAACACCGGATTCTTCGAGAGCTTTATTGTTGAAGTGTTATCACAATAAATCTGAGTAGGCTGCCCATTCTTCAAAAATTGCAATTCTGTGAGGATATTCTTCAGCCAGATAGCTTGACACGCACAACCTGTTGCAGCAACAAGTTCAGCTTCGGTAGTTGACAATGTGACAATAGGCTGCTTCTTTGAAGACCATGAAACAGCTCCTGTTCCCATCATAAAAACAAACCCAGAAGTACTCTTCCGATCATCCACATCTCCTGCATAGTCACTGTCTGTAAAACCAAACAAATCTGACTTTTCTCCCTTCTCGTAGAAAATTCCGAACTCTTTAGTACCTTGCAAGTACCGTAGAATTCTCTTTGCAGCCAGCAGATGCATCTCTGTAGGACACTCCATGTATCTGCTGATGACACTTACTGCAAACATGATATCAGGCCTTGTTGCTGTTAAGTACATTAAACTCCCCACTATTTGTTTGTAGAAAGTATCGTCCACCTTTCTTCCTCCCTTGTCTTTGCTCAACTTTACACCAAACTCAGCTGGAGTGTTTACAGGATTGCAATCCTTCATCTGAAACCTGTCCAGAATTTCTCCTATGTATTTCTTTTGAGAAAGAAATATACCAGCAGAGGTTTGCACTACTTTAATTCCAAGGTAGTAATGCATCATACCAAGATCAGACATCTCAAATTCAGCCATCATGGATCTTTTAAAACTTTCAAACATCACTTTATCATTTCCAGTGTAGATTAGATCATCTACGTACAGACAAACAATGAGCATCTTTCCTCCATAAGCTTTTATGAAAAGTGTATATTCATATGGGCATTTTTGAAATCCATTCTTCAAAAAATAGGTTTCTATACGATTATACCAAGCTCGTGGAGCTTGTTTTAATCCATATAGAGCCTTCTTTAACTTATACACTTTATGCTCATTGCCAAGTTTCACATAACCAGGAGGTTGAGTGACAAATACCTCATCTTTCAGATCCCCTTGAAGAAAGGCTGATTTCACATCTAGTTGAAAAATAGGCCATGACATTTGAGCTGCAACTGCAACCACCAACCTGATTGTATCATGCCTTGCCACCGGAGCAAAAACTTCTCTATAATCAATGCCAAACTCCTGCTTGTAGCCCTTAGCCACCAAACGTGCCTTGTACTTGTCAACTTCGCCGTTCTCCTTTAACTTTGTCTTGTAAACCCACTTCACACCGATTGCCTTCTGGCCCTTTGGAAGATCACACAACTCCCATGTATGGTTTCTTTCAATGGCATCAATTTCAACATCCATTGCTTTTCTCCACTTTGATTCTTTGGCAGCCTCATCAAAAAAAGTGGGATCACAATCTGAAAACAAAGCAAAATGTGTAAGTGGGTCATCATCTTGATCAACTCCAGGTACCTCATAATCACCTATTGGTCTTCTTCGAACACGTTCGGGCCTTTGTAGTTCAGCCGCCGGTTCATTTTGAACGGGTGTCGGTTGATTTGGAGTCTCCTCCTCTTCTTGCACATTTTCCATGGACTGCTGTCCAGTCTCATCATCATCAAAATCTGTTGGAATGCCCTTTTTTATGCCATCTTGATTCCATGAGAAAGTGCTTTTTTCATCAAATACCACATCACGGCTGATAATAATTTTCATGGTGCTAGGATTGTAAAGTTTATAAGCTTTTGACTTATCACTAACACCAAGAAAAATGCACCTTTCTCCCTTGTCATCCAGCTTCCTCCTCTTCTGGTCTGGAATATGAGCATAGGCTATACATCCAAA
>JAANYP010008710.1:0-46768 GCA_020465985.1 Centrapalus pauciflorus
TGCCTTCCCTGTCATAGGGAATAGAGTTTTTCATACTCCTGTACTGGCAAATGAGCCTCCTCTATCAACACCAATGAGGAGGCTGTTGGGTTTAGTGGAAGGACCCTCTGCTGTGAGGGTGGATCCAGTCACTGCTGCTACCACTGGAAAATCCAAAGCCAGGTCCAAGCTTGTGAAAAGGACCATGGCAGCTGAAGCTGGGCCTGCTAAAAAGAAGGCCAAAACAGCTCAGGCTGAGTCTGCTCCCTTAGCCTCTGTGGCTGAGGAAGAGCAGATTCCTCACCCTGGCTCATCTGTTGAGCCTGAAGCCTTTGTGGCTGGTGCCTCTGTGGCACAAGAGACTATGGAACAGTCCAGCCCCACTGTTCCTGACCCAGTCTCACATCCAGTCCAAACAGATCCTCTCTCCTCTCCACAATCACCCACATCATCCATCCATTACCAAAGAAAATCAATAGCCAAAAAGAAAACAGCCCAGAAAACCACCTCCTCTGTTCCCTCTCAACAGGGTTCAGTTGTAAAAGAAGCAACCCCAGCTGCTTCTCCTATTTTGGGAGAAGGTTCAGCTCATTTGGAGCCTGCTTCACTCCAGCCTGAGTCACCTTTGAGTCAGCCTAGACCCTCTGGTTCCTCCCAACAGGAACCAGTTGTACAAATGGAGATACCCACATCAACTATCCCAGCCTCCCAACAGGCTGAGGATATTGAAAGACAGGAGCCCTCTCCACTCCACACTGAGTCCACACTGTCTCCCACTCATATCCCCTTACACTCTGAGTCTGCACGAGGTGCCCACGCTGCTGATATAGACCAATCAGCAGCTCAGCCTCAACCTTCTGTTCCCCATGATTCAGCTGTTCTACACCAAACAGCTGCTGAGGGACCAATATCCCAAGCTGATGAACCTCAGGGATCATACCATCCCTCCGGTGAGGCTGCTCCCTCAATGCAAATTCCATCAGCAGGTTTTACCACTGCTGATGTTGAAATGCATATCCCATCTCCCCATGATGAGGTGCCTTTAGACCAAGGCACTACAGAGGGAACCACCACTGGTCTTCATGAGGGTGCTGCAACACAAGCAGCATCTGAGAGGCCCCAAACATCATCCCCTTCTCCTAATGATGCAGCTACAGCCGCTGCTGAAGGACCCCTTGATCCCTCTAACCTGGGCCATCTTACTTTTGCCCAGGCTATGGAACTACTGTCCAAAGTTTCTCTCCCTTCTCCATCTCATCCTCAAACACCAGCCTCATCATCATCTTCTCCATCCACTCACTCCAAACAGTCTACCCATACACCTCCATCTCCCAAAGACCTGCCTTTGAAGGATCAGCTTTCATTGCTGACCAACAAAGTTGGTTCTTTGGAAAATACCATGCACTCCCTACTATCCATCATCTCAGACTCTGTGTCTGAGCAGCTCAAAGGCTTCTTTGATTTGTTCAAAGAATCCTTCCCAGTCACTCCCCAAACTGACCACTCTCCACAGCTGCTTGCACTCACTGCACAGCTGCAAAATGTATCCAACTCTCTCTCCTCTATCCTCTCCTTACAGCAGGACTCTGTGTCCTCTATGACAACCATTTCTCAACAGCTGTCCTCTCTTCTCACTTCTTGCAATACTACCCTTCCTTCAACATTGGCCAGCCTGAACACTCTTATGGGCTCTCTATCCAACTCTGTGTCATCAAACCTTGCTGATGTGCAAGATTCTCTTGAACTTCATCTTGCACAGCTCCAAAGTTTGTTGTTCACAGCTTCTGATAGAGACAACATTGTTAAGCTGACCACTTTTGCTGATTCCCAAGCTTCTTCTCTTCAAAACTGTCTTTCCCAACTTGGTGAGGTGAAGGATAACTTGGCTTACTTAGTGAACAGCCTTGTTGGTCCTAAACCTTCCAAACCTGCTGGCAAGCCTGCTGACTTTGTGTCTTCAGGCAGACCAGGGGTTGAAGTCGCTGCCTCATCTCCTTCAAAGGGGGAGAAATCATCTGCCTCGAAGACTAAGTCTAAGGGGGAGAAGATTCCTTCTCCTAAGGAGATACCAGTGTCTGCAACCCAAACTGATCAACCAGCAGAAACAGGTGCAGCTGAAGGTGTTTCTCAAGCTGCTATGCCTACTCAGGCTGGCTCTCCAAACCCTGCTCAGTCTAAGGGGGAGGAAGTCATTCCTGAGGATAGGCCTAGCAGCAAAAGGAGGCACCTTATCCTAGCAGAAGAAGAAGAAGAAGAAACTTCTGAAGCTGCTGTCACTAAAGCAGCAGCTAAAGGCAAAGAAAAGGCAGCTGAGGATCCTATTGAGCAGAAACAGGCAGATACACAGTTTCACAAAGCCAGAGCCAAAGAGATGGGCCTCCCTATGCACAAGTACTTTGAGTTTAGGGAAGAACAGCTTAAGGCTCTGGAAGAGTTAAGAAAAGAAGAACAATCTGCCAAAGCTGCTAAGTCCTTTTCCCTCCAAGAAGCAAAGAAAGTTAAAATGTCTACCTTGGAGGTGCAAAATTAAATAATGGAAGCTGCCAGGAAATCAGCAGAAGAGAAGGAAGGAGAAAAAGGTACTCAGGTCTCTGTGACCAAATCAACAGTACCATCTGCCAGAGCCAAATTCCACTTTGACAACTTGGCCAGAAAGAAATTTCATGATGTTGCTACTAGAAGGCTGGCCAAGGAAGCAATTGTCAAAGCTGTTCCCATTGCAAGAAAAGGCACACAGTGGAAACTTCAGATCACCAGGATGGGTGCAACAGGCCCTGAAATGGAATCATATGATCACACTGATGTTGCTCAAATGGGTTACAGGGAATGGTTGGAACTGGCAGTTGCCCTGAGCCAGTCTAAGTCAGAAACGGCTAAGACTATCAGGGCATACATCAAGAAGCTGATGGAAAGAGTAAAGGAGCTGGGCCTGATTCCAAAAGAAATAAGTGAAGGTGTCTCTGTGACACATCCAAAGATAAAGGCCAGGAGAACAAAGAGGGATACAGAGCTGGAAGAACTCCTTATGATGATTGAACAAGGAGATTATGCTGTGGAAATTAAAGGAGTTGACCACAGCCTGCCTGAAGGAGTTGAATTTGAAGATGGCAAAGTGATTGAAGAGCCTGAGTTAGGGGCATTTTTTGTAGATCCCCTATCTCAGAAGAAATGTTTTCAAAGAGCTTCAGACCTACACAAAGTTGGTCTTAAGCAGCTTGCAGCCTTCAGAATTGCCACCTCCTTCAGTCAGTCCAGCCTATGGAGAGCAGCTATCTGGGAAGAGCTGAAAGGTTTTTATGACAGAGGTGAACTTCAAAGTTCTAACTTTATGTTTCTTACAGCTGAAATTGAAGAACACGAAGAAACAAGGGAAGAACTTGTAAAGAGATTCAAAGAAGGGATACCACCTCCTGTCGAATGAAGTCCACCTGCCATCTGGGTAGGTGAAGAATGGAAGCTGTCCATCAGTTGGACAGGCTTACCATTATCTGCTCCCAAATCAAACAGTCCAAACATTTTGTACATTAGTTGTACATTCTGTACATTAGTTGTACATTATTACATAAGTTGTAATTTCTGTTTTTACATTAGTTGTAAAATACATTAGTATATTAGTTGTACTTTTGTAAGAACATATGTTGTTCCAGTATAGTCAAGAATCAGTGTATATATAAACTGATCTTTTACTTTACTGTAATGTTGTAATTTTATTTCAGCAAATGTACTGTAAAAATATATAGTGATTTTTGACAAAACCAGCTTGGACTGGTTATTGCAAATAGGGGGAGATTGTTAGGCACAAAAAGGCCTCAGTCAAACCTGTTCTATATCTGAGGGGGAGATTTTATAATCAAACCTGTTGATACATTTGAAGGTTGAATTTAAGGCCTGTTATATGCCTTATTGAAACCTGAAAATGATTTGCAATATCAGTCTAAAGCTGCTCTATATGTTGCATGTGTTGCAACCAAGACAGTTTGTCCAAGCTGCTCAGTCTGCTGATCAGGCTGGACATAAACTGTCTACGCTGCTCTACACTGTTGAGCAGCTTGGGCATTTTTAAAGTGTTCTGTTCTTTGTGAACAGAACCTGTTCTTTGTGAACAGGCTAAACACCTTATGGAATTTGTTTCCAAGTCATCATGTATTGTTTTTGACTACAAGATCAGTTTACAAGTCGAAGACAAAGTGGAAAGCAGAACCGCTCAGCCTGCCCAAGCTGTTCTGTCACATGAAGACAAAAGGTTATTTGAAAAAGGGTGACAGACCTTTTTCTTATATCAAAATAGGCCTTTACAAGGAAGAAGGACGCAAAGTTGACATTCCTAAATTAGTTAAAGGCAATGCAACAGTAGACAAAGTAAAAAGACAAAAGTTCTGCACGTCTGCTTTTCAGAAAAGTGCAGAAAAGTTATATTGTCTTTTCAAACAAGACTTCTCCTTTTTCATTCCGTCCAATGAAGATGTTTCTCTTAGATCCTCTAAGTGAGTATAAAAGGAAGCTTCCAAGGTCAGAAAGAAGTGTGAAAAAAAGCTAAGTGCTTAAACCAAGAGTGAACGTGCAAGTGTGATATTCATGCATGCAAGTCTTCTGTAAACCAGCATCTGTGTGTCAAAGCTGTTTTACCTAAGCTGTTCCTTAAAAGTCTTGTAAATACATTGAGTGCATCTTAGTGAGTGTATTCAGTGTATACTAGTTCGAGTCTGTCTTAGACTAGTAAGCATACTGTTGTATTCTGTCATCTCAGCTTGAACTATTCCGCATTCAAGCTTGTTTGTAATTAACAATTGTTGATAATACATACAAACATTGAGAAAAAGAGTGTGTAGTTTTTAAAGTGCTGTATTCACCCCCCCTCTACAGCTTATAACTGTATTCTTTGTGATCGCATAAGATAGCTAATGAAAATTTTACAATACACATGAGAGATTTAAAAGCCATAACTGACTCAAGATCGAACGAAGGAGATATATGAGCTAACTCATGTATTGAGTAATTATCTGAAATTATTAAGACTTAAAACTCATATATATTAAGAATATGAATAATAAATCAGAATTCCTAAAATGATCTAACGACAATTCTGAAAAGAAACTTGAGTTTTGTTCTTGTAAATCTCAAAGAAATAAAAAAAAGAAAAGAAGATATGAAATACAGATGGTGCTCGTTCCGTGGAAACACCACAAAAGTTCGCATCAGTCTTGGGAATTAAGTGATATCATAAAAGCTATCTGCCCAAGTCTGTTCGAACATATCTAACTTCGAGGACGAAGTTTGTGCGTGGTGGAGCCCATTCTGTAACAACCTAACTTTTGACCAAATACATAATATCTGATCTTAAGCTAATAATGTAATTTTATTATATTATTTGATTTATAATTTAATTAAGTAATGAATTTATTTAATTAAATTATATAATTGTTTTAAATTATTTAGATGATCAAAAAGCTAAACGAGAGATAAAATACAAAAGTATAGTGGGTTAAATTCAAATATAACCAATTTGATATATAAAAACCAAATTAATGATCACTTAAGATCATTATCACAAAAACCACTCTCTCTCTTCTTTCTCTCTCTACAAACCGGTTTCTCAAGAAATTGTCAAGAAATTTCTTTAATTCTTGTATTAATTGAAGATTCAAGACCAAAGAAGGTTACAACAAACATCAAACAACAATTATCTACAAGATTTCAAGGTAAAACTCATCTAAATTTCGGTATTTTATGAGTTTAGTTCGGTTTTAAAGAAAAACCGAAAATCAAAAGAATTATAACATGAAATTGTGTTGCATGTTAGAATAAATGAATTGAAATCATGTAATTAAGTAATTTGAAGTTATAGAAACAGAAATCATGAGTCGGATTGTCCAAAATAAGCAAGAAAATGTAAATTTTTGATAAAATAGTGTTCTTGGCAAAAGGTGCATATTTTGGACAATCTTGATCAAAATAAGGTGTTAATGATAAGGAAAATAGTATAAAATCAACCAAATAATGATAATACAACTTTATGTTAAGTTGCATGTTGATAAAATGGATTTTTGGGAAATTTTATGAAAAATCCGTAAGTATAAAAGATGAACACCAAGAACAATTTCTGGAAAAAAATTATGAAGTCATGGGATCCGAATTCGGATGAGACCGAATTCGGATGAAGCCCTACTTCGGATAAAATATCTAAATTCGGATGGCCCATTTCGGACCAATTTCGGATCTCAACTCAAACATAATTCAGATTTTCTAATTCGGATCTTGTATCACTTCGGATCAAATACACCATTTCGGATATGCCATTTCGGATGACCTAGAACCGAATCCGGATGATCCGAATTCGGTTGGTCCTAATCCGGATGTGATTTTATAATTCAAAATACACAACAGATTTCCATATATAAATATGAATGATTAATCATTAAAATCAAAGATCTATAAACTTAAGAAATACTATCAATTAGAAAACATATGAATATATGCATGATCACATATGATTAGATTCCGAAAATGCAACTTTATGAGCATATAAACATCAAGTAAGTATATGACATGATTAGACATGCTTTCTTAAGAATTATATTGAGCAAATGAAAACTAAGAAAGGTTCTAATGAGATTAATGATCATATGATCAAGAATGAGATATTGAGATTAAAAGACCAACGAAAGAACCTTGAGCTTATTGAATTGAATGAACACTGAATATATATATTATTCAGATGATATAAGAGCTAATAAATATCAGAAATGATATTAATAACAGATTGAGCAACGAGCAAAATGGCGAGCATCTGAAAGTCTGATATAAGTCAGATAGTGGTTCTAATCCACTACAGATTGTGAGCAACCGAGCCAGAGCCAGAGACTAACAGAGCACAAATAACCAGTAACTGTGAGTTGTAGATTTCACTTTAACTGCATATTATGTGAATTGAGACTTTTGTTGCATGATCCTGATTTATTTGACATTCTGATCTTGAGCTTATTGATATATTGTCATAGTATATTTACTATGATTTGTTGATCTGAGTATTTCTTCCTCTAGATTCGATTCTTTGACGAGTCATTTGATTGTTAAGCTTAACTCCATCACTATTGCTCAGTGTTGGGTTAATGTTAGGCTTATGATGTGCTGATTTACGTGATGAAAGCACAGAGGGTAGCTAGAGCTGAGCATTCCGATGATATCCATATAGAGCTTTTACTGGTAGCTAGCCCAGTACGTGGCTGATCCCTACTAATGATGCGTGTGTATGGATTTATCATCATCCGAGCATTCCTTATGAAATTGTCTAAAAGTCTCAAGAGCAACAACAGTTTTATAACTGGGAGCTGAGCAAAGTCGCGCATCAAAAGAGCATTAATTGGCCAATGACCCTTCGAGATTGAGCTGTGCATGAGCCTAGTGCAGTGCATATAGAGCTGAGCCGAGCTGTAACATCCGGCCCTAAACCAGGTTAGCAACAAAACCCTAATCTACATTTAATAGTCAATTATAGCCTAATCAATGGTCATTAGAAATTAAGCAAGTGATTAACAAGGCTTATTAGAAAATTCAACTCAATTTGAATCAAATTCATCGGTGCGATGAATCGGGAAATCAATTAATCCGATCAATTTACGATATGAGGGATTAATTCAACTAAGTACATAATTAAATCATGATTAGTGACACTAATCATACACTAATACAATTACTTAACCTTAATTATGCAAGGCTAAAACAAGTCATTAAAACAATGCATCCAAAAGTATTTATGAATTTACAAGAAAAGGGAAATACAAGAATACATTTCTAAATACTTTTATACAAAAAAAAATGAAAATACCTCAAAAATACATCATATAGGCCGGCCACATACAAGGACAAAAGGACCAAAAGTTTGTATTTTTTTACTCAACATTTCAACATCAAATCCTCCTCTTTCCTTTCATCCAAGATTTTACAACTCCTTTCATCATTTCACCACCTTTTTCTCCTCTATAAATAGAACCACAACTTCACCTCATTTCTCACACCTTGCAAAGCAAAAATCCCCTTCTCTTCTTCCTCTCAAAACCGGCCAAAGAAGTGCCCAAGAACACCAACACTTGCAACTTTGTGTTCTTTTAATATTTCAAGAGTTTTGGTGAAAAGTCTTGCAAGGATTTCAACTTCTACTCATTTGCATTCCTATAATACATCAAAGTAAGTAAATACTAGCTTATATCATCTTATATTTATGTTTATATAAGTCTTGCATAATATATATAATCACCTACAACAACAAGTTTCATAAAAACTCAAGTTTATAAGTTTCTAGTTGTTATTTTTAAGTTGTTTCTTTAAATATGTTTATGAACATGTAAACACATTATAAAAGTGTTAATATTATGAAAACATATGATATATATGTGTTTTTATAAGTATTATGGCTTTTATACAAGTAGTCTTTGAATAAACAACAAGAATCATAAGTTGCTGTAAGTTTATAAACTACGGATTTTCGGCAGAAAACTTATATCGACTTTGAAAAATCATAACTAATTCGTAACTCAACGAAATGAGTTGATTCTTGTCTCAAAAGTTAGATCCATGTCTTAACTATAGATCTGTAATTTTTCATAATTTATTTTGGAGTTTAAGACCTCCAGAAATCATTTGGGAAAACGAAAGTTTGACAGCTCAAAAATGGCCAACATAGCGTTTTTAACGAGCTTTTTCACCAACCTAAACAACTCGAAAAATGGTCATTCTTGATTCTAAAAATCCTTTGTATATAGTAGTTTAATGTCCTAGAAAACCAAAGTCTAAAACATTTTGGAGCTTGGTTAAAAACAGCCTCAAAGTAGGCCGAAAAACCTCCGAAAAAGCTGGAAAATTATATATATATAAACTTGACGTTTTAAGCGCATCTTATTTATAAACTTGTAATGTTGGGTGATTTAAGACATAAAAATCTATAAACATTCATACTATCATATATTTGTGATATTAAGTCCTTATTATCATTTAGGACTCGGTTAAACACCTCCGGTTTCATCACCCATCAAACAACGCACTTTTGCGTTTTTGCGCGTCGTTTTGCCATCACAAGTTCGGTGAGTCTTCATAGCCCCTATTTTTCACTATCTATTGGGGTGGAAATACATGCACTGTTTTTCATATGGACATCAAAACTGTTTATTTCTTATATGTATTACATGTTCGGATTCCATCAGCCCTTATATCATGAACCGTTAATTGCATTTATTTGTAAGCGCGAGTATATTGTGGATAGATCTATTGGGAGTCATGTCCCCCATTCGTGTTAGCTCGGTTCGGCTAACAGCGAGTGCATATATATTCAACACACGGTATTACGTATGGGAATACTGCACAGGGCAAACTCATTCTAATTAAGCTTCGGTTGCATGATGGTTTATGTAATACATACACGGAATTTATGATTTTATAAATTCAACTCATCTGATAATGTCCATACAACTGGTCTTTTCGCGTAAACCTATGAGCTCACCAACAATTTTTGTTGACGTATTTTAGCATGTATTTTCAGGTAATTAAGGCAAGTATGCCTTCAGAAGTAACCACTTTCAAGCTTCCGCACTTAAGGAGTCGCATTCTTTTTCAAACCGTCGGAGATTTATTTGCATTATTTTGGATAATTTAATTATGTATTCAAATCTCTGTACCTTGCGAACTACTCTTTATTATTTACGGGTTATGTAAAACGTTTCTACCTTTTAAGGTTATATCGATGTATTTTTGAAAACGTCCATATAGTGGTCGTTCATTATGATTATGGTTACGCTTCCGCACTCGTCACGCCTCGCTGCCAACCGGGGTAGCAGGGTGTGACAGATTGGTATCAGAGCCATAGTTATAGTGAACTAGGTTGCATTAGTACCCTAGACTATAACTGCACATAAGATTTACTGATTTTAGAAATATTTTGTAACTTGTAACTAACTGAAAGACTATGCATGGACCTTGATAGCAGAAAACATGTCTCACCAAGAGATAATCATCTTGTCCGACTCAGAAGAGGAGTATACCCCTACTAGCCCATGCAATCCGGAAGTATTTTCTGAGGAGGACCCGACCGAGGAGGAAGACCCCTCGGAGGACGAGGACCCGATGGAGGAATCCGAGGAAGAACCCATGGAGGAAGAACCCATGGAGGAAGAACCGATGGAGGAAGAGGATCCTTCACCACCGACGGCCCCTGCTCGCGTCCCGTATCACCCGGCCGAACCATCCTATAAGCCGTATAGGCCTTATCCTAACGGCCCAAAGATGTTGTACACACCCCGGAAACGGGTAAACATACCAAGAAGGGAGTCTATTCCTGTTCCGACTCCCCAGCCCAAACCCCCGACACCACACCGACGGGTAGACGCCCGACGATGGACTTGGATACCGGAGACCCTCCGCGAATGGAGGCAGATGGAGGGAGTTCCTCCAAACTTCGAGATCGGAGGACCATCCTCCGCACCCGTCTCATCGCTCACTCAAGAGCCTGCCGATCAGACCATACCACTTTTGATCGCAAGGTCTACCAGGCATGACCACCAGATCCGGTCACTTAACCTGGATATCGGGGAGATGACCGCTCGTTTAGAGCGGGAGGAGTTGCAAAACTCCAACATATATTGGGCCAACCAGCACGCCCTTGCTATACAGCAGGACGGACTGAATGAGCTCCGGCAGCAACTAGCCGAGAGCCAAGCCCGGATCGAGGAGCTGACTCGGCGCCACAACGCAATGGAAAAGGGAGAGACCCCCGATCACTCCCACACTTAGTGCACTTCTATCTATCTTTGTAATGGTAGGAAAATATCATGTAATAGTATAGGACAAAATTTTCGGGTAATAACCCACCCCTAATGTAAGAAAACTTCGAATGATTAATGACAATTGCAAGTTATTTATGAAATTGTGTTTGATGATTATAGTATTGTGCTTTAAGGAGAATTTACCTCTTTAAGATTCAATTTCTTACACTATGCTTTTTCTTTAAAATTTTAAGATAAAGCCGCCGAAACGAACAATGAACGCTGCTGACATTGAAGAGCTAGTCGCACAAAGAGTGGCTGCCGCTATAGCCACATATGAGGCAAATAGGAATAGCTCAGCAAATGGAGACGGTGGTGCTAGCCGCACCACGGGAGGAACGGAAATCCACGCAAAAGGTTGTGGAATTAAAGGATTTTTAAGTTGCAAACCCCGGTATTTCAACGGAACTGAAGGAGCCGTTGGCTTGATACGATGGTTTGAGAAGTTAGAATCTGTCTTTCGTGTCAGCGGATGTGCTGAGGGAGATAAGGTGAAGTTTGCTACTCACACCCTACAAGATAGCGCCCTCACGTGGTGGAATTCCTATGTCCAGTCTGTAAGTATCGATGAAGCCTACCAACTCACATGGTCCGCGTTAAAACAAATGATGACGGACGAGTATTGTCCGAGGAACGAACTCCAGAAAATGGAATCAGAGTTCTGGAATCTGTTGATGAAGGGAACAGATGTGATGGGGTACACCAACCGATTTCATGAGCTAAGCATTCTGTGCCCTCAAATGGTGACCCCGGAGTACAAAAAGATTGAACGTTACATTTGGGGACTCGCTCCTCAAATTCAAGGTAACGTGACTGCCTCAAACCCATCCACCCTGCAGGATGCCATCAGGATGGCCAATAATCTTATGGACCAAGTAGCCCGGAGGAATGAAACCAAGGCCGGGGAGAACAAAAGAAAGTGGGAAGACAAGACGGGGAAGAATGCGGGTTCACAATCCAAAAAGCCCGAGACCATTAAGGCGTACGCAGCTGGAACTGAGCCAAGAAGAGGTTATACCGGTACCAAGCCTTTCTGCACTAAATGCACCTTCCATCACAACCAGGGTCCCTGTCCAACCCACTGTGAGAAATGCAAACGTTTGGGGCATATGGCCAAGGACTGTAAGACAGGAGCCCCGGGAACCAGTGGCAGCAATCAAAAAGGCTGCTTTGTATGTGGAGTTACTGGGCACTTCAAGAGTGAGTGCCCGAAACTGAGGAATGGTGGAGGAGCTCAGGGGAGAGCTTTTGTGTTGGGAGCAGGTGACGCTCGTCAAGATCCCCACGTGGTATCAGGTACGTTTTTATTAAACGACATTTATGCTTACGTACTCTTTGATACTGGGGCTGATAGGAGCTTTATATCTGATAAGTTTAGTAAGCAATTGAATGCCGCTCCTTTTCCCTTAGACAACTCTTATACTATAGAACTGGCTGACGGTAAAATAATAGAGGCAGGTAGTATCATTAAGGAATGCACACTGAAGCTGGCAGATCATCCCTTTAAAATAGACTTGATGCCTATAGAACTCGGAAGTTTCGACGTAGTAGTTGGTATGGATTGGTTGTCACACAATCATGCCGAGATTTTGTGTGGTAAGAAAGTGGTACGGATACCACTCCACAAGAAGAAGTTCCTAACAGTCCAAGGAGAAAGAAAGAATCGACAGTTGAATGTCATATCCGGCCTAAGAACATTAAAGTGCCTTAGGAGAGGTTATCATGCAGTACTGGTGCAAATTGTAGAAAAAGAGGCAGAGGAGAAGCGACTTGAGGATATTCCAGTGGTTTGTGACTATCCGAAGGTCTTCCCGGAAGATTTGCCTGGACTTCCGCCAACTAGACAAGTAGAGTTCCAAATCGATTTGGTGCCGGCAGCTGCACCGATCGCAAGAGCCCCATATAGACTCGCCCCTTCTGAGATGCAAGAGCTATCCAATCAATTACAAGAGTTGATGGATAAAGGATTCATTCGACCAAGTTCCTCACCTTGGGGAGCTCCGGTCTTGTTCGTGAAAAAGAAAGACGGATCCTTCAGAATGTGCATAGACTACCGAGAGCTAAACAAGTTAACGGTAAAGAACCGCTACCCTCTCCCCAGAATTGATGACCTGTTTGACCAACTACAAGGATCTAGCTTCTACTCTAAGATTGATCTGCGATCCGGGTATCATCAAGTAAAGGTTCGGGAAGAAGATATACCCAAGACAGCATTCAGAACTCGTTATGGACATTACGAATTCCAGGTAATGCCATTCGGTTTGACTAACGCACCAGCCGTATTCATGGACCTCATGAATCGTGTGTGTAAACCGTATCTGGACAAATTTGTGATAGTGTTCATAGACGATATTCTCATCTATTCCAAAAATAAGGAAGAACATGAACAGCATCTCAAGTTGATCTTGGAGTTGCTAGAAAAGGAACAGTTATACGCCAAATTTTCAAAATGTGAATTTTGGTTGCGAGAAGTTAAATTCCTTGGACATGTGATCAACAGCCAGGGAATCCAAGTTGATCCATCAAAAATCGAGGCCATAAAGAACTGGGCGACTCCTAGAACCCCCACGGAAATCCGCCAATTTCTAGGACTTGCCGGTTATTATAGGCGATTTATCGAAAACTTCTCAAAGATAGCGGGTTCCTTAACGGAATTGACTCGAAAGGATGTGAAGTATATCTGGGGTGAAGAGCAAGAAAAGGCGTTTCAGCAGTTAAAGCAAAGGTTGTGTAGTGCACCAATTCTGTCCTTACCTGAAGGGACTGAAAATTTTGTGGTCTACTGTGATGCCTCACACAATGGATTAGGTTGTGTGCTCATGCAAAGGGATAGAGTCATTGCTTACGCATCACGGCAGCTCAAAATTCACGAGGTGAATTATACGACTCATGACTTGGAGCTTGGAGCAGTGGTGTTTGCTCTCAAAATATGGAGGCACTACCTGTATGGAACTAAATGCACAGTATTCACAGACCATAAGAGCCTTCAGCATATTCTGAACCAGAAAGAGTTAAACATGAGGCAACGTCGTTGGGTTGAACTACTTAGTGACTATGACTGCGAAATTCGTTATCATCCGGGGAAGGCGAATGTCGTAGCTGATGCCCTGAGCCGAAAGGAACGGGTTAAACCCTTGAGAGTCCGAGCTTTGGTCATGACTATACAGTCAAACCTAAACTCTCAAGTCCGCGAGGCACAAGAAGAAGCAGTCAAGGAGGGTAATATACTGGATGAAGCCTTGAGAGGGATGGATAAGCAGTTCGAAATCAAGCCGGATGGATGTCGACACTTCATGGGCAGAATTTGGTTACCAAAATTCGGAGGAGTAAGAAAGCTGGTCATGGATGAAGGGCATAAGACAAGATATGCTATTCATCTAGGGGCAGATAAAATGTATCACGACTTGAAAGGAATGTACTGGTGGCCAAATATGAAGGCTGACATTGCTACCTACGTCAGCAAGTGCTTAACATGTTTGAAGGTTAAAGCTGAACACCAAAAACCATCAGGATTGCTAGTTCAACCAGAAATACCCCAGTGGAAGTGGGAAAACATCACCATGGATTTCATCACCAAGTTGCCAAAGACGTCTGGAGGTTATGACACTATTTGGGTGATTGTGGATCGACTTACCAAAACCGCACATTTCCTGCCCATTAAGGAGACTGATAAGATGGATAAGTTAACACGAATCTATCTTAAAGAAGTCGTCTCAAGGCATGGAGTGCCAATATCAATTATATTAGACAGAGACAGCCGGTTCACATCAAGATTTTGGCAGTCATTGCAAGAAGCACTGGGTACACGCCTAGATATGAGCACAGCCTATCACCCACAAACGGATGGTCAGAGTGAAAGGACGATTCAGACGCTGGAAGACATGTTGAGGGCATGTGTCATCGATTTTGGCAAAAGTTGGGACAGACACCTGCCATTAGTCGAGTTTTCCTATAACAACAGCTATCACTCAAGCATTAAGACCGCCCCATTCGAGGCACTCTACGGTCGAAAGTGTCGATCACCTCTTTGTTGGGCTGATGTAGGAGATAGTCAGATTACTGGACCGGAAATCATCCAGGCGACTACAGAAAAGATAGCCCAGATTCGTAACCGGTTAAAAATCGCGCGGGATCGGCAGAAAAGTTATGCAGACATTCGACGGAAGGATTTGGAGTTCCAAGAGGGAGATCAAGTAATGTTAAAAGTCTTGCCTTGGAAGGGCGTAATCCGTTTTGGGAAACGAGGAAAACTCAATCCTCGTTATATCGGACCATTCAAGATCACCAAAAGAATTGGCCCGGTAGCTTAGCGACTCGACCTGCCCCCAGAGCTTAGTAATGTTCATAACACCTTCCACGTGTCCAATCTTAAGAAGTGTCTGGCTGATGAATCACTCGTTATACCCATGGACGAGCTGGAGTTAGACGATAAGTTAAACTTCATTGAGCAACCTATAGAAATAATGGACCGAGAAGTCAAGAAACTAAAGCACAGTCGGATCCCGATAATAAAAGTCAGATGGAACTCTAAGCGAGGTCCTGAGTTTACATGGGAACGAGAAGATCAGTTCCGGGAAAAATACCCTCACCTGTTCTCGGATACTCAAGCAGTGGAGAACACGAGCTAATTTCGGGACGAAATTCCCTTAACAGGGGGAGACTGTAACATCCGGCCCTAAACCAGGTTAGCAACAAAACCCTAATCTACATTTAATAGTCAATTATAGCCTAATCAATGGTCATTAGAAATTAAGCAAGTGATTAACAAGGCTTATTAGAAAATTCAACTCAATTTGAATCAAATTCATCGGTGCGATGAATCGGGAAATCAATTAATCCGATCAATTTACGATATGAGGGATTAATTCAACTAAGTACATAATTAAATCATGATTAGTGACACTAATCATACACTAATACAATTACTTAACCTTAATTATGCAAGGCTAAAACAAGTCATTAAAACAATGCATCCAAAAGTATTTATGAATTTACAAGAAAAGGGAAATACAAGAATACATTTCTAAATACTTTTATACAAAAAAAAAAATGAAAATACCTCAAAAATACATCATATAGGCCGGCCACATACAAGGACAAAAGGACCAAAAGTTTGTATTTTTTTACTCAACATTTCAACATCAAATCCTCCTCTTTCCTTTCATCCAAGATTTTACAACTCCTTTCATCATTTCACCACCTTTTTCTCCTCTATAAATAGAACCACAACTTCACCTCATTTCTCACACCTTGCAAAGCAAAAATCCCCTTCTCTTCTTCCTCTCAAAACCGGCCAAAGAAGTGCCCAAGAACACCAACACTTGCAACTTTGTGTTCTTTTAATATTTCAAGAGTTTTGGTGAAAAGTCTTGCAAGGATTTCAACTTCTACTCATTTGCATTCCTATAATACATCAAAGTAAGTAAATACTAGCTTATATCATCTTATATTTATGTTTATATAAGTCTTGCATAATATATATAATCACCTACAACAACAAGTTTCATAAAAACTCAAGTTTATAAGTTTCTAGTTGTTATTTTTAAGTTGTTTCTTTAAATATGTTTATGAACATGTAAACACATTATAAAAGTGTTAATATTATGAAAACATATGATATATATGTGTTTTTATAAGTATTATGGCTTTTATACAAGTAGTCTTTGAATAAACAACAAGAATCATAAGTTGTTGTAAGTTTATAAACTACGGATTTTCGGCAGAAAACTTATATCGACTTTGAAAAATCATAACTAATTCATAACTCAACGAAATGAGTTGATTCTTGTCTCAAAAGTTAGATCTATGTCTTAACTATAGATCTGTAATTTTTCATAATTTATTTTGGAGTTTAAGACCTCCAGAAATCATTTGGGAAAACGAAAGTTTGACAGCTCAAAAATGGCCAACATAGCGTTTTTAACGAGCTTTTTCACCAACCTAAACAACTCGAAAAATGGTCATTCTTGATTCTAAAAATCCTTTGTATATAGTAGTTTAATGTCCTAGAAAACCAAAGTCTAAAACATTTTGGAGCTTGGTTAAAAACAGCCTCAAAGTAGGCCGAAAAACCTCCGAAAAAGCTGGAAAATTATATATATATAAACTTGACGTTTTAAGCGCATCTTATTTATAAACTTGTAATGTTGGGTGATTTAAGACATAAAAATCTATAAACATTCATACTATCATATATTAGTGATATTAAGTCCTTATTATCATTTAGGACTCGGTTAAACACCTCCGGTTTCATCACCCATCAAACAACGCACTTTTGCATTTTTGCGCGTCGTTTTGCCATCACAAGTTCGGTGAGTCTTCATAGCCCCTATTTTTCACTATCTATTGGGGTGGAAATACATGCACTGTTTTTCATATGGACATCAAAACTGTTTATTTCTTATATGTATTACATGTTCGGATTCCATCAGCCCTTATATCATGAACCGTTAATTGCATTTATTTGTAAGCGCGAGTATATTGTGGATAGATCTATTGGGAGTCATGTCCCCCATTCGTGTTAGCTCGGTTCGGCTAACAGCGAGTGCATATATATTCAACACACGGTATTACGTATGGGAATACTGCACAGGGCAAACTCATTCTAATTAAGCTTCGGTTGCATGATGGTTTATGTAATACATACACGGAATTTATGATTTTATAAATTCAACTCATCTGATAATGTCCATACAACTGGTCTTTTCGCGTAAACCTATGAGCTCACCAACAATTTTTGTTGACGTATTTTAGCATGTATTTTCAGGTAATTAAGGCAAGTATGCCTTCAATAGTAACCACTTTCAAGCTTCCGCACTTAAGGAGTCGCATTCTTTTTCAAACCGTCGGAGATTTATTTGCATTATTTTGGATAATTTAATTATGTATTCAAATCTCTGTACCTTGCGAACTACTCTTTATTATTTACGGGTTATGTAAAACGTTTCTACCTTTTAAGGTTATATCGATGTATTTTTGAAAACGTCCATATAGTGGTCGTTCATTATGATTATGGTTACGCTTCCGCACTCGTCACGCCTCGCTGCCAACCGGGGTAGCAGGGTGTTACACGTGCATGAGCCGAGTGCAGTGCATGTGCTTCCGCGTTCATAATTGCATGTTAAATGTGAAATTCTACATTCTCACTAAGCAAATAAGCTTACCCGTTGTTGCATTATTTTTCAGGTAAAGGTAAAGGATTGGCTGGACCTAGTACATAGGTCAGGAATCTGAAAGAGCTTGAAGTGCATTAGAACCTGTTTCAACATCTTGATATTTGGATGATAATAGAGCTTTGGGGTTCGGGTTTAGTTTATATTATGTGATTTGGTGTAATAGTCTAGATGTTTGTACTTTGCTACTTAAATTCTGTCTCTGTTTGTAATTAACTTTATTTCCGCAATTGTTAATTTTATCTTAGTTTCCTGATTGATATTGCATTGCTACTGGGCCTAGACTTGAGACCTTTGAGAAATCTTGGGTCTCACACTATGACCACGTCAAAACTTCCCAGTTTGATGGGCATCAAGTTTGTTTCAAAGAGTCGGCCTACTAATTCTAAGGAGCATCTTCGAATTATATTATTTGTCTTAAGCGTCTTATTGTCATCAACCTCAATAGCATAAGTGGCACTTAATGGTGTAAGAATGAAATTTATCTGCTTACTGAACTTAGTGGATATAAAGCTCCTATCAGCACCAGTATCAAATACTAGAAATGCATATGTGGTATCTAATGGGGTAAGAGGATATGTCTATAGGTTTGAAATTTCTTAGGCAGATAGTCATATCTTTATCTCCCCATATGCAGAGTTGTAGTTAATACTTAATTCCTTATTAAAGTTCTTGCTACCTAATCTTTGTATATGATATGGTCGGGAATTTTCGATAAATTTTCAAGCCTTACGTACATCTGACAGTAAAAACCTAGAGATATACTATAAACTGGTAGAAGGGTACTAAGTATGAGATGCCTCCTTATACTTCAAAGCCTTATGTTGTTGGGTTAGTTCTACATTACGGCTTTGTGCTCTGCTAAGCGCCATCACAATTCGTCGGTTCCGTCTTGTTGTATCGCCAAGGTATTCCGGTTGGCACAATGTATGTTGGTGTGTTGCCTCCTACTTAATCCTTGCAGAGATCTTATCGACCCCTCGGTGGATTTGTCAGAGTTGGAGGTGGTGTCTGGCGGCCCTTGCCACCAACAGAGGCATCGTTTGTTATGTTGGTTTCTGGGTAAGTGTCGGCACATGAGAGGAAGATGGTGTTCTGACTTCAAACTGGTTTTGGATTCCTTCCTCGTTTCTCCCCTCTTGGAGAGTGTGAGGCATCCATCCCCACTGTCTTATGGATGCTCGTCGCTACTGCGATGGGTTTGGCTGATGGGCAGATACCAGGATAGACTCCCGTTGTGCCAGTCACACCCCACACTTATAGCAAGCATCAGCTTTTCGTGGGCACTCGCTCTGAAAATGGCCCAATTCTCCACAGCAAAAGCAAGCGCGTCCATTAGTACACTTGCCAAAGTGCTCTAGATGACACTTATTGCAGTATTGCGGCTCGGTGTTGATGGAATAAGCACGAGCGCGACCAGAAGAACCAGACTGTCGGCGATATGACTGTTGAGGCGAGTACTGCGACGATCGGGAAGATCCCGAGTATGCTCCCTCACGTTGGCGCTTCGGCGGTGACGGCTGTGTTGGGTTTGTGGAAACAGCAGTGGACCCAATCGAGTAACCCGACATTATCAGAATCTGTTCCACATTTCTGGCAGCCTCAAGTAAACCAGCAAACGTAGGATAGCGAACGTTGCTCATGACCCTCCTGATCTCAATATCCAGACCAACCTCGAACCTGGTCACTTTCCTTTCCTCAGTATCGTCTTGATGAGGTGCAAACAAACTCAACCTAGTGAACTCCACAGCATACTGGGACACAGTCTTAGTCCCTTGCATCAAAGCCATAAACTATGCCTCCAATCTTCGACGCTCATCAACTGGACAGTATTGCTGAGTGAATAACTCTGTAAACTCAGCCCAAGTCATCACAGCCATTTTCTCCAAGGTTAAGGCGTTTACCATGGAATTCCACAACATGATTGCGTCGTTAGTGAACATCGCAGTAGCATACCGAACCATGTCCTTCTCAGCACAGTCGCTGATTCGGAATGTCCGTTCGGTTGCCGTTATCCATTCGAGTGCGGCAACAGCGTCTCCCAGTCCATTAAACTCCACAGTACCATTTCCCTTGAAATCCTTAAAACGACAGACTCTGGGTTTGATAGATGACCCAGTATTGTCATCTTGTTCTTCGTTGTTGCCCCCATCCTTTTCCTTGTTCTTTCTCTTATCCTCCCTTCTCTTAGCTTCGGCCTCATCTCGAGCCTGAAACTGATATTGAATCATCTTGTTCTGCTCAGCCATCATGGCTAGCATCACCTCCCTTGTTTCTTCAGGTGTCATTCCTCCTCTAGACATGTTCTGAAATAATAAACATATAACTTGCTTAGTAACATGTCATTAATTTAAAGACACCACCCCATTTGTCCCGTATGATAGTCAATCTCTTAAACCACTACATATCATCTCTTAATGTTTAAGACCAAGACCTCAAGGACACTTGAATCTCAAACTACTGCTCTGATACCATACCATGTGACACCCTTGCCACAACAACCACCATTTACAAAACACCCAGGATTATTCATCAAACACAATAAAATAATGATCTGATAACCTAGTTTAAGTGCGGAAGCATTAAAATACATAAATAAAGTAACGCAACAGTGTCAAACACCCTACGGTGCTACAAGGTACCAAATCTAAGTCTACATATCCAATTCAATTATTACAACATCCAGAATATATTACAACACTGTCCCAAAGCATAATTACCGATTGAGTAGCAGATATCTTCCAAAGCTTCACACACAACCTAACTAGAAGGTCCGGCAGCAGAGTTTCCTTTTCCTGTAAAATTACAACAACTGAGAGGTAAGCAAATGCTTAGTGAATACATAGATTACGCATTTTATAAATCCTTATGAAGCCCCAAGAGTAACACCGATGAAAAACATCGTATACCCTCTTCGTACACCAAGTACGGAACCAGAACCGCAGCCCCTTCGAGCCCAAAGCTCGGCATAAAACATACCATCTGAGACAAACGTACGATCGGGGATGACATACTACCTACCAGAACCTCGGAGGGATCAGCTCCTGGTCATATAGCGCAGTAACATCGGAGTAATCGATGCGACCCACCGGTCCATCACTAGATGCACAACAAACGAACGGACATGCAATAAATATGAATGTGCATCTAAATCTACGCAAGTTAGTAGAGTTCCAAATAACAATTGAAGCAACACGTCTCAGCAGGCAAAAGCAACAAATATGAATGTGCATCTAAATCTACGCAAGTTAAATTCGAAGACCTCATTCAATTTTAATGTTAAATTCGAAGGCATGGGGTTAAATTCGATTACCCATTCGAATTTATGGCTAAAATCGAAGCCTTATTCGATTTTAAGGGTTAAAGTCGAATCCATATTCGAACATAGCATAAAAATCGAGTTTGATCATGTATTTCGAGTTTGTTCTTGGCACTCTCGAATTTGTTCATATTTACAGCTTAAATCATACATTTCTAAGTATAAAAATCACAAATATGTAAAGTATTAAGCCTAGTTTTGATTCTAATACACATACTCTATCATATTCTAGCTAAAGCTCAAGCAAATTAGCTTTATTCAATCAACAAATGATAAATTCGAATTTCTATTCTTAAAACCGAAAATATAACAGCTTAAAAGGTCGATTCTTACCTCAAATTCGTACGAGATCACAAATGCAACCATCAATTGTTGTAGTACTCCTCGAGATCTTTCCGATGACGTATAGAACTCGACAATCGGCCGGTCGGTTTGAGAGAAAATCTAGAGAGAAGGTAGAGAGAATTCTAGAGAGAGAGTCTAGAGAGAGAGTATGGTGAAAATGAAAGGCATTTGGCCTTTTTATTCCCATCTTTCCCCATTTTGCACATTTCACCCCTCAACTTAACCGGTTCCATAAAATACTGATTTATTCTTAGTTTTATCATTACTAACTTTTATAATTTATAATACTCCATAATAATAATTCAGAGTTCCCAATTTTCTTAAATAACAACAGACTTTTAAATATCCCAAATACATAATCATTGCTCATAATTCAACTTAATTATAAATTATCCATCTAAATAAATCTGAATTACAGTAATTGAATTCGGAGATGTTACAGTGCAAGTTCATCCTCAGGGTCAAAGAGGATAATAACCGTATCGTTTGACATGATTATGTTATTAGGGTCCATACATATGTTCACAGTTCTGGAAGAAGGTTTAGTTTTTGTAACAGTTATAGTCTAGGTACTAAATAACTATGGCTCTGATACCAATCTGTCACCTAGGTTACCCCAGTTGGCACCGAAGCGTGACGTTGCGGAAGCGTAACCATAATCATAACGAACGACCACTATATGGACGTTTTCAGAAATACATTGATTTAACTTCAAATATAAATATTGTTTTACATAACCAAAATACAGCGTAAGTAGTTCTTAAAATACCAAGATTTAAATACAAAATTTAGTTTATCAGGAAAGATGCAAATAAATCTCCGAGTTTGAAAATGATGCGACTCCAACATGAACGGAAGCCTTGGAATGCTTCCAATAAATGCGCATGTCTTAATCACCTGAAAATACATGCTAAAATACGTCAACAAATTGTTGATGAGCTCATAGGTTTACACGAAAAGACAAATGTTATGGATATTATCAGATGAGTTGAATTTATAAATCATAAATTCCATGTATGTATTACATAAAGCATCATGCAACCGAAGCTTAATTAAATGAGTTTGCCCTGGGCAGTATTCCCATACGTAATGTCGTGTGTTGAATATATATGCATCCTGCCGTTAGCCAATTAAAACTAACCCGAATGGGGGACATGAACTCCCGATAGGTCTATCCACAATATATTCGCGCTTGCAAATAAATGGAATTAACGGTTCATGATTTGAGGGCTGATGGATCCACATGTGTAATACATATAAGAAATAAATAGTTTTGATGTACATATGAAAACATTGCATGTATTTCCACCCCAATAGATAGTGAAAATAAGGGCTATGAAGACTCACCGCATGTTGATGGCAAAATGATTGTAATAACGACGATTTACGTTGTTGATGAGTGATGACACCGGACGCGTTTAACCGAGTCCTAAATGATATAAGTGATTTAATAACTCCCATATATGATAATATGTATGTATAATTGTTGTTATGTTTTAAATCACCCAACATTACAAGTTTATAAATAAAACCCATTTAAAACGTCAAATTTATATATATATAATTTTCCAACTTTTCGAATGTTTTTCGGCCTACTTTGAGGCTGTTTTTGACGAAGCTCCAAAACGATTTAGGCTTTGGTTTTCTTGGACATTAAACTATTATATACAAAGAATTTTTAAAGTCAAGAACGGCCATTTTTCCTTGTCTTTAGGTTAGGGAAAAAGTTGGCTTAAAACCCTATGTTGGCCATTTTTCCAGGTGTTTAGGTTAGGGAAAAAGTTGGCTAAAAACCCTATGTTGGCCATTTTTGAGCTGTCAAACTTTCGTGTTCCCAAATAATATCTGGGGGTTCTAAACTCCATAATAAATTATGAAAACTTCCAGATTTTTAGTTAAAACATAGATCTATCTTTTGAGACAAGAATCAACTCATTTTGTTAAGTTATGAATTAGCTATGATTTTTCAAAGTTGATGCAACATTTCTGCCGAAATTTCGTATTTTATAAACTTGAAATAACTTGTGATTCTTGTTGTTTATTCGAAAACTACTTGTATAAAAGTTATAAAACACATTTATATGACTTGTTTCCATAATATATACACTTACATGATAAGTTTATACATTTATAAACACATTTGAAGAAAACAACTTAAAACAAAAACTAGTGATTTATAAACTTGAGTTTTTATGAAACTTGTTGTTGTTGGTGATTATATATAATATGCAAGACTTATATAAACATCAATATAAGATATTACAGGTTAGTATTTACTTACTTTGGGGTTTTAGAAGAATGAAATCAAGTAGAAGTTCAAACTCTTGCAAAAGTTGCACCCAAAATACTTGAAAATTGCAAGAATAAGTAAGTTGCAAACTTTGGTATTCTTCACACCCTTGGGGCCGGTTTTTAGATGGAGAGAAAGAGCAGATTTGTGTTTGCAAGATGTGAGAAATGAAGTGAATTTTAACCTCTATTTATAGATGAATAAAGGTGGTGAAATGATGAAAATAGTGTGTGATCTTTGGTGAGTTGAAAGAAAGAGGATTTGATTTTGATATGTTGAGTAAAAAAAATTATTTCAAGGTCCTTTTGTACTCATCTAGGGCCAGCCTAATGGGGGTATTTATGTGTATTTTTTTTTGTATAAAAGTATTTAGAAATGTATTCTTGTATTTCCCTTTTCTTGTAATTTCATAAGTACTTTTGGATGCATTGTTTTCATGAATTGTTTTAGTCTTGCATAATTAATGTTAAGTAAGTATATTAGTATATTACTAGTGTCACTAATCATAAATTAATTATGTAATTAGTTGCATTAATCCATCATATCGTAAATCGATCGTATTAATTGATTTCCCGATTCATCGCACCGATGAATTTGATTCTAATTGAGTTGAATTTCCTTATGAACATTGTTAATCACCTTGATTAATTGCTAATGACCACTGATTAGGTTATAAATTTTTAAAAAACACTGATTAGGTCATTGTTGCTAACCTGGTTTATTGTCGGATGTTACATTGTGTTAGACATTTTATTTCGATCATAGGGAGTTGTTTTGTAATAATTATTTACTTAGTAGTTTCCTTGTATTTTATTTCCTTGTAATTTATTTCATTGTAAAAGTCAAGGGACTAAATGTGACAATGCTCCATAGTTAATTAAAGGAGCCTAGAAATAAGCTCCTAGGGTTTTGTATATGAAAAACGGTTGACATTGAATGAAAAGAAGCAGCCGCCAAAAGAAAATATTCTCTCAACATTCATTTTGTCTTTCTTCATCATTTCACAATTATTGAGCTAGTTTCTTGTTGTGATTGATAGTAGAATCATAAAAGGTGCTAAATCATTTACGGTAATACATATTTACAATTGGTATCAGCGCCTAAGGTTCCAAAGCCCAATAAATCCAATCTTCAATGGATTCCAAAGGGTTATGCATCCGGACCACACACAAATGCTAAATGGGTTCCTAAAACTGTACACGTGTCATATAAATCTGGAACTCCTAACAAAAAGGGACCCATATTGAGGTGGGTACCCAAAGTTGTGTGATCTTTATGCAGATGGTTCTTGGTTACTTCTGATCAAGACCCGTTCTTCAGTGAAATGGCTTCTAGTTACCATAGTCTAGGACCCGTTCTTTTGCTTGTCAGTTGTGCTTAAACCGACACGTTTGGCTTCTGTGCACACAGCCCAGGACACGGTCTTAACTCATCATGTTTTCTGAACATCTCGGTTCAGAACACGGTTTGATTGTGAATTAAAATGGATGTGTTTGAATGTATATAGTTTTTCATAGTATAAATTTATTTGCTTTTCAGGCTAAGTCCATTTGGTATATGGATTCGGGTAGCTCCAAGCATATGACGGGAAGAAGAGAATTGCTGTCCAACGTTGTTGAACAGTATTGCGGAACGGTAAAATTCGGGAGCAACCATCAAGCTCACATCAAAGGATACGGGGACTTAGTTCTAAATAATCTGGTCATCAAGGACGTTGACTATGTTGTGGGGTTATCGCATAATCTTTTTAGCATAGGACAACTCTGTGACAAAGGACTAGAGGTAACTTTTAGAGCTAAGAACTGTAGTGTAAAGAGTATGGATGGAAAAGAAATCCTAACAGGTTCCCGAAACTCTAACCTCTACACCATTGACGTAGCCAAGCTAATAGTGAAGGATAACATTTGCCTATTATCAAAAGCCTCTTCAAAAGACTCTTGGTTGTGGCATCGAAGATTATCCCATTTGAACTTTGATAATATCAACAAGCTGGCTACGAAACAATTGGTTAAAGGTCATCCTGAATTGCTCTATGAAAAGGACCATTTGTGTGGAGCTTGTGAGAAAGGAAAGATGAAACGATCATCTCACAAACCAAAGCCCGAACCATCAACAAAAAGAGTATTGGAGTTAGTACACATGGATTTATGCGGACCGGTGCGGACTCAAAGCATAAACGGGAAACGATATGTGTTGGTTATCGTTGATGACTACTCACGATATACCTGGGTCAGGTTCTTGCCTTCCAAGGACGAGACAGCTCAAGAAATCATAGATTTTATCAAGAGTGTCGAGACCCAACAGTAGCTGTCAGTGCAATCAATCAGATCAGATAACGGCACGGAGTTCAAGAACTCGGTAGTTGAGGGCTTCCTTCGATCCAAAGGTATTCAGCATCAATACTCTGCTGCTCGAACACCTCAACAACATGGGTCGTGGAAAGGCGTAACCGTACGCTTGTGGAAGCTGCTCGTACAATGCTCACATACTCAAAGCTACCTCCGTTCTTGTGGGCCGAAGCCATATCAACAGCATGCTATACACAAAATCGCTCCATCATCCATAAGCGCTTTAACAAAACTCCTTACCAACTCTTTTTGCATAAAGTACCATTTATCAAGTACTTACATGTATTTGGTTGCAGGTGCTATGTGCTAAACGACAAAGACAACCTCGGGAAGTTTAATGAAAAGGCGGATGAAGCGATCTTCATTGGATATTCATCCAACTCGAAGGCCTATCGCGCATTCAATACCTGGACCAGAACAGTCAATGAAAGTGTGCATGTCACATTTGATGAGTTGGCTGAACTGGACTCGAAGTTGATCAATCAGGACCTCGCATTACTCAAATGCCTGGAGACTCTTCTAATAATCTCATTTCTTTTTCTTCTTCTGATTTGGTTAATTTGTTTGATCCTTTTTATGTTGAATTTTTCGGTTCTAACGCTAGTGTGTCTAATGTTGTCAATAATGTAGGTGATCCTTCCAGTTCAACTACGCCACAAAGTTTCTCCGCTCCATCTTCATCAACATACCCTCATCCATCTAGATCATCCACCGACACATCCGCAGTTGATTCTACTCCTATAATACCCTCACATATAATACCAACAATCCTTCCTTCACCTGAACACTCGGGAATCGAACCGGAACCAGTGGTACCATCATTTGAAACCATTGACCATGAATCTTCATCCATCCCCACGTTAACCACTGAGGTTCCATCCCGAGCAACCCTCCCGCATGAGATTAAATGGACCTGAAGTCACCCAACAGATTAAATCATTGGTGATGTGTCAACCGGAGTCCAAACTCGTAGGGCGTCTGCTAATGAATGCCTCTTCGCATCATTCCTTAGTATGATAGAGCCCGCTCGTGTGGATGAAGCCGTAACAGATCCAGATTGGATAGTTGCAATGCAAGAGGAACTTAACCAGTTTGAACAGCTAAGAGTATGGTGGTTAGTTCCCAAACCAAAAGACCGTACAGTCATCGGAACAAAGTGGATCTTTAAGAACAAACGAGATGAGAACGGCATTGTGATAAGGAATAAAGCAAGACTTGTTGCCAAAGGCTACCGACAACAAGAAGGGATAGATTATGACGAGACATTCGCTCCAGTTGCACGGATCGAAGCAATCAGAATCTTCTTGGCGTACGCGGCACACAAAGATTTCAAAGTGTACCAAATGGACGTCAAGACTGCCTTTCTAAACGGTGAACTTAACGAGGAGGTGTATGTTGAACAACCACAAGGCTTTGTTGACACACATAAACCTGACCATGTTTATGTGCTAGATAAAGCCCTTTATGGTTTAAAACAAGCACCTCGAGCATGGTATGATAGTCTTTCCAATTTCCTTATTTCTGCCGGTTTCTGTAAAGGTGTGGTGGACACAACTCTGTTCACTAAAAGGGAAGGCCCACATATAATGCTAGTACAAATATATGTTGACGACATTATATTTGGATCTACTGACAGTAATTTTTGTAAGGATTTTTCAGCCCTAATGGAGTCTAGGTTCGAGATGAGTATGATGGGGGAAATGAACTTTTTCCTCGGATTACAAGTCAAACAACTTGAGGATGGGATTTTTGTGAACCAGTCGAAATATACTCTTGACATTCTCAAGAAGTATAAGTTAGACTCTTGCATGAGTATCGCAACCCCCATGGCCTCCAACTGTAAGTTAGACACCGATCCTTACTATACTTGACTGCTAGTAGGCCGGATATAATGTTTTCAACATGTCTTTGTGCTAGATTTCAGGCCGACCCAAAAGAATCACACCTAACTGCGGTAAAACGCATTTTTGGATATCTTAAGGGTACACCCGAACTTGGTCTATGGTATCCAAAGGGAACCGATTTCGATCTTACCGCTTTTTCAGATGCTGATTTGCAGGTTGTAGAGTTGACAGAAAAGCACATCGGGAGGAATACAGTTCTTGGGAGATAGACCGGTGAGTTGGTCTTCCAAAAAGCAGAATTGTGTTTCCACATCCACAGCTGAGGCTGAGTATGTAGCAGCTGCAAGCTGTTGCTCTCAAGTGATGTGGATGAGAACACAATTACGCGACTATGGAATCTCACTCACCAATATCCCAATTTACTGTGATTCTCGAAGTGCAATTGCCATCTCTTGCAATCCCGTGCAGCACTCTCGAACAAAACACATAGATATCAGGTATCATTTTATTAAAGATCACGTAGAAAAGGGAACCATTGAGTTGTATTTTGTTGGCACGGAATATCAACTTGCGGATATATTTACTAAAGCTTTAGACGAACCTCGTTTTCAGTTTTTAGTATCCCATATGGGCATGTTGAATCCGCCTTCCAATTAAATATCAGATATTATCTTAAATAATTCTATTTCAATCTATCGTGATTGAAATTCCTTTATTTTAGAAAATATCTGTTATTTAAATCTAAGGATTGTGTCACAAAATTGAAACTCAATATCTCCTTCTGTGTACATTTTTAATAATTAATGATCCTGACAAATTGCTATGTGAATTGTTCATCACGGAGTGGGACGCAAACAATATCTAGGTTTGTCTGTATATTTAAGGCTAAAAAGGGTTAACGAGCTTTATCCGAAAAACAAAGGGAAAAGAACCGGTATTTATTTGAGGGGGAGTATAGTTAGGATTTTAAGTTTTATAATTCTTTGTTTCTTTTTAATTTCTTGTAGTTAAATTTTAAATTTTTGGTTGGTTATACTATAATTTAATTTTAAGTTGCATTTAATACTTCAGAAAATCCCAAAAAGATTTTAAATTTCAAATTTATCAAAAAGTCAAAAATATTTTAGTGTATTTTATTTTATTTCTGTCTATTTTTATCTTAATTTAAATGCTTAAAGAAAAGGTCAAAATATATTTTATTTTTCACTTTGCATTTATTTATTTTTGTTTCAAAGAAAAATACAAAGAGATGTTATCATTTGGGCTAAATTCTTGTTTAAATTTTTTTATTAAGGCTCAATAGTTTATTTATCTTGTGTGTGTGTTGTGTGAGCAATCCGGCGGCCCAACACCTCTTTGGGCGCGGATCCTTCCTCACCCAAGCCGACCCATGCGCCTTTAAAAAGGTGGGTCAACCGGTCAACCCATTCCTTCATCTTCAAGATATCTTTTCTTTCTTCCTTCTTCGTCGACACCCACCGCCGAACCTCCATTTAACTTCATACAAGCTTTTTGATCTTCGATTTTCTTCATTTTTCTTGCTTCATTCACCTTCGGCATCATCAGGTAACCTCCTTTTAACTTTATTTTAGTTTATAACTTCATATTTTATGTGTTTGATTCTCATTTTTTCTTCTTGTTTACTATTACCTTGATGTGTTATTTTTACTTAGAAGTAGTTAGATAAAATGTTCCTTATGTAATTTTAGACTAGGATCTGTAATTTCATGCATTTTTGTTAACTTTTAACTGTTCATGTTTATTTTGCATGAATACATTAACTGCATACATGCATTTCGGATGTCCGAGTTCGGACCATCATCCGAATTCGGACGTCCCACTTAGTTTAAATTTTTCAATTTTTCAAACTTTCGAAATCCGAATTCTGTCACTGTAGATCCGAATTCGGTCACTGTAGATCCGAATTCGGTCACTGTTGATCCGAATTCGGTCCACAATGATCAGAATTCGGTGCTTCATGGAATTTATAAAATTATCTTAAGTCTCATTGCATCATCACTGTGCATCCGAACTCGGATTGGATCCGAATTCGGTTCTCATCCGAGTTGGGTTCTTTGTCATTACTGCATACATAACATTTCCTTCCGCATCACATCCGAATTCGGACATTGCCCATGCACCATCCGAATTCGGACCACCTAACATCCACATCACCACTTACATACATTTCAGACCACATCCGAATTCGGCCCATCAGGTCACATCATCCGAATTCGGACCTCAACATCCACTTTCATGCATCATCCGAATTTCGGGGTGATCCGAATTCGATGACACTGTTTATCCGAATTCGGACCATCCGAAATCCAACACTTAGCATTTTTCAAATTTTTCCATTTTTGCATTTTCACTATAAATTCAAAATTACAAAAATATTTTCCTCACGGTGCACCATTGATTAGAGTTAGGATTAGTGTTTGAGTGAAAAGGTCTTATCTAACATCGGTCTCTTAACGATTGACTTTGGACTTTATTAGTAGAATTTTATTCTACTAATAAAGACCCGATGCTAAACAGATCAGGCAATTTCTATTTCACACTAATCTAGACTTCACATCAATGCCTTATCATTTAAAGTCTTATTATTCTAACTTTGATGCACCCTTGCAGGATGATGGAAACAACAGTTATTCTTACCATACCCCATCCCCCCATCCCAAATAATAACGCCCAACTCCCAGAACAATTCATCCTCCCTGTGACACCTTGCCACATCAACCACCATTTACAAAACACCCAGGATTTAATCACCAACATACAAATACATAATGATCTAATAACTTAGTTAAAGTGCGGAAGCTTTAAAATACACAAATAAAATTAATGCAACAGTGTCAAACACCCTACGGTACCCAGGATTTAATCACCAACATACAAATACATAATGATCTAATAACTTAGTTAAAGTGCGGAAGCTTTAAAATACACAAATAAAATTAATGCAACAGTGTCAAACACCCTACGGTGCTACAAGGTACCAAATCTAAGTCTTCATACCCAATTCAATATTACAACATCCAGAATATATTATAACATTGTCCCAAAGCACAATTACCGATTGAGTAGTAGATATCTTCCAAGAACTTCACAACAACCTAACTAGAAGGTCCGGCAGCAGACTTCCCTTTTCCTGTAAAAAGTCAACAACTGAGGAATAAGCGAATTCTTAGTGAATACACAGATTACGCATTTTATAAATCCTTATGAAGCCCCCAAGAGTAACATTGTCTCACAACATAATTACCGATTGAGTAGCAGATATCTCCCAAAACTTCACACACAACCTAACTAGAAGGTCCGGCAGCAGATTTTCCCTTTCCTGTAAAATTACAACAACTGAGAGGTAAGCGAATGCTTAGTGAATACACAGATTACGCATTTTATAAATTTTTATGTAGCCCCAAGAGTAACACCGATGACAAACATCGTATACCCTCTTCGTACACCAAGTACGGAACCAGAGCTTGCAACATTTGATCCGCATTTCGGATCCAAGATAAATACGAATCCCATTTCGGACCATAACTAAATTCAAACCTCAACTAAGTTTGAACCCATCTCAGGTTCGAACTTATTCGTTTTGAATATCTTTTGTTATTTTATGCCTTGTCTATGTGTTTCGTTCAATATATTCTAGCTTAGAAAGTGGGTTTCAATATTTAGGCATCAAATTCGAATTTAGGGGCTAAATTCGAATTTCATTTTCGAATTTAAGGTTTAGATTCGAACCTTCTCGAATTTATGTGTTAAATTCGAACCCAGTCTCGACTTTAGGGGTTAAAGTCGAATATTCAATTCGATTTTAGCTCCATTTCGAGTTTGTTCATGCATTTCGACTTTGTTCTTGGCATTCTCGAATTTGTTCATCATTTACAGCTTAAATCATACATTTCCAAGTCCAAAATCACGAATATGACATGTATTAAGCCTAGTTTCGATTCTATTACACATACTCTATAATATTCTAGTTAAAACTCAAACCAAATTAGCTTAATTCACACAAAAATTGATAAACTCGAATTCATGTCTTCAAAACCGAAATATAAAAGCTTAAAAGGGTCGATTCTTACCTCAAATTCGTACAAAATCAAGAATGCAACCGTAGATTGTTGTAGTACTCCTCGAGATCTTTCCGATAACGTATAGAACTCGGTAATCGGCCGGCCGGTTTGAGAGAAAATCTAGAGAGAATGTAGAGAGAGAAAGTCGAGAGGGAGAGAGTGAGTTCTAGAGAGAGAGTGTAGTTGGTGATAATGAAAGGCTTTTTAGCCTTTTATTCCCATTTTCATCATTTTACACATTTCACCCCTCATCCGATTCCATAAAATACTGATTTATTCTTAGTTTTATCATCACTAACTTTTATAATTCATAATAATCATTTTAAAGTTCTTATACTTTTTAATTTCCTTAAAATAACAACCAACTTTCATAATTCAACTTAAATTATATTAATTTTAAACTAATAAACCTCAAATACAGAAATTTTAACATCAGGATGTTACAGCATGGGCTCCACCACGCTCAAACTTCGTCCTCGAAGTATTACTTGGGTTCAAATAATTGGGGATACTTCTTCATCATTTCCGACTTAGTCTCCCATGTATGATTCGCTCCCTTATGATGCTTCCAACGTACAAGCACCATTTCGATCTCCTTGCTCCTTAGCTTTTTCATCTTCGTGTCTAACACACACTCCGGCTCTTCAACATATCGGAGCCTTTCATCAACTTGCAGCTCAGTGTGGTCAGCCCAATCTTCATTGTCAGCAGTAAAAGACTTCCTAAGATTCCCAACATGAAACACCGGGTGTATGCCTGACATCCCTTCAGGCAACTCCAAACGATAGGACTGATTACCCACCTTCTCTATTACTTTGAATGGTCCGACGAATCTCGGAGCCAACTTTCCCCTCTTCACAAAACGAGTAACACCTCTCATAGGTGATACATTCTGATACACCCAATCATTTACCTTAAAGCTGATTGGCTTGTGCCTTCTATCATAATAACTTTTCTGACGATCCTGGGCCGCCTTCATGTTCTGCCTAATCAAATGTATCTTCTCGTTTGTTTCTTGAAGCAAGGCCGGCCCAGCAATTGGTGTTTCACCAGTTTCTCTCCAACACGTAGGAGTCCTACATCTCCGTCCATACAAAGCCTCAAACGGTGCTTTCTTGATCGTCGCGTGATAGCTGTTATTGTATGAAAACTCTATTAATGGCAAATGATCGTCGCAATTGCCACCGAGATCTAACACACATGATCTCATCATGTCTTCCAAGGTAAGGATGGTCCGTTCACTTTGACCATCGGTTTGTGGACGGTAAGCCGTACTCATTGCGATCCTCGTTCCCAACCCTTCTTGTAACGCCGACCAAAAGTTCGAAGTAAATCAGCTATCTCGATCCGATACTATGGACTTAGGAACTCCATGTCTAGAAACGATCTTGTCCATGAAAATCTGAGCCAACTTCTCCAGCGAATAATTTTCTCTAATCGGTATAAAGTGAGCCGACTTAGTCAATCTATCAACTATCACCCAAACTGCATCGTGTTGACGCCTAGTCTTCTGCAATTTAGTGACAAAATTCATCGTAATATGTTCCCACTTCCATTCCGGAATGGGAAGCGGTTGCAGACTGCCATAAGGTTGTTGATGTTCGGCTTTCACAAGCCGGCAAATCCTACATCGTTCAACGTACTGGCCGATATCCTTCTTCAATCTCGGCCACCAAAAATTTGCTTTTAACTCATTGTACATCTTTCTGCTTCCGGGATGTACAGAAAACTTGGACAGATGTGCTTCTTCGATGATTACCTCCCTCATACCCCCAAACTTCGGCACCCATATCCTTCCGTAAATCCCTTTCAATCCCGACTCGCTCGTTTCCATATTTTTAATCTGTGCCCTTATATCTTCAGCACCAATATTCTCATCTTTCAAGGCTTCCTCCTGAGCGGCCTTAACATCATCGATTATTGTGGAAGTTAACATAGTAGACGTCATCATGTAACAACATTCCTTAGATTAGGCCTTACGGCTTAATGCATCGGCTACTACATTAGCCTTTCCGGGATGATAAAGGATTTCACAATCATAATCCTTTATAAGTTCCATAGATCGTCTCTGCCTCATATTGAGCTCCTTCTGACTAAAGATGTACTTTAAACTTTTATGGTCCGTGTAGAGTTGACACTTAGTACGGTATAGATAGTGTCTCCATAACTACAATGCAAATGTGACCGCTGTCAACTCAAGATCATGAGTTGAATAATTCTTCTCATGCTGCTTCAACTGTCTTGAAGCATAAGCAATTACTTTGCCGCGCTGCATCAGTACAGCACCTAATCCCAATCTCGATGCATCAGTATATACTACAAAATCCTCATTGCCCTCTGGTAGAGCAAGTATCGGAGCTTCACTTAACATCTTCTTCAAAATATCAAACGCCTCTTGCTGCACGGCTTCCCAGACAAAGGGTGCATTCTTCTTTGTCAATGCAGTTAAAGGAACTGCAATCTTTGAAAAGTCCTTTATAAACCTCCTATAGTAGCCCGCCAACCCAAGAAAACTTCTTACTTCAGTAGCTGAACATGGCGGTTCCCAGTTCTTTATCGCTTCTACCTTAGCCGGATCTACCAAAATTCCAGCTCCAGAAATCACATGTCCTAAAAACTGTATCTGTTGCAGCCAAAACTCGCACTTCGAAAATTTGGAGTACAACTTCTCTTTCCTCAACAACTCTAACAGTTCCCTTAGATGTTCAGCATGCTCAGCCTCAGACTTAGAGTACACCAGAATGTCATCAATAAACACTATTACAGACTTGTCTAACATCGGTCTGCACACTCTATTCATCAAATCCATAAAGACAGCCGGGGCATTGCTTAACCCAAAAGGCATAACAAAGAACTCATAATGCCCATAACGTGTCCTAAATACTTTCTTAGGCACATCCTCTTCTCGTACCTTCAATTGATGGTACCCCGACCAGAAATCAATATTGGAGAAAACACTAGCCCCATGCAACTGATCAAATAAGTCATCTATCCTCGGTAGCGGATACTTGTTCTTAATTGTCAACTTATTCAGCTCCCGGTAGTCAATGCTCATTCGCATTGTGCCATCTTTCTTCTTCACAAACAATACCGGAGCTCCCCACAGTGATGAACTCGGTTGAATGAAGCCCTTGTCCAACAACTCTTGAAGCTATGTCATCATTTCTTTCATCTCAGTTGGGGCAAGGCGATATGGAGAACGAGCTACAGGTGCAGCTCCAGGGATCAGATCAATTCGAAACTTAACTTGTCTCTCAGGCGGCACGCCAGAAAAGTCTTCCGGAAACACATCCGGGAATTGTGAAACAACAGGCACATCGGCCAAAGTCCTCTTCTCAGCCTTAGCATCAATCGCATATGCTAAGTAAGCGTCACACCCCTTTGCAACAAGCTTTCGGGCTTTTGCAATAGTCAACAAATACAGATCCCCGCTTCTCCTATCCCCATATATACATATCTCACGCCCCTCCAGAGTAGTTTCTTTATCATACGATTCTTACAGACTATGTGGGTTTCATTTTCGATCAACCAGTCCATCCCGACAATCACGTCAAACTCACTGAACTCTATCGGAATCAGATCTAAATTGAAGACTACATCTTCAATCACTAATGTGCAGTTATGGAATACGTGATCTACTTTGACTAGAGTGTTGTTAGCAGTTTCTATGTCAAGTACAGCAGAAAATCTAGACAGTTGCATGACAAGTCCTTGTGCAAAAACAGTAGACACGAAGGAACGATTTGCACCCGAATCAAATAAAATTCGTGCTGGCATAGAATTTACGATAAACGTACCCGTAACTACCTCCGGGTTTTCCCTAGCCTCCTCAGCCGTAGTTTGAAAAGAACGAGCCAGTGCCCTTTGTGGCTGGTTCCGGCGGTTGACTGAACCACCAGTAGATCCTCCAGATGATCGGGTCGATGATGGAGCAGCAGCTGCTGGAGCATTCTTCCTACAGTTCCTACTATAGTGTCCCCATACCCCACACTTATAGCAAGCATCTCCTTTCCTTGGGCACTCACTCTGAAAATGGCCCAGCTCTCCACAGCAAAAGCAAGCACGTCCATTAGTGCACTTGCCAAAGTGCTCCAGATGACACTTATTGCAATATTGCGGCTCGGTGTTGATGGAATATGCACGAGCCCGACCAAAAGAACCAGACTGTCGGCGATAAGACTGTTGCGGCGATAACTGCGACGAGCGAGAAGAACCAGAGTAGCCTTCTTCGCGTTGACGCTTCGGCGGTGATGGTTGCGTTGGGTTGGTGGAAGCAGCAGCAGACCCAATAGAATAACCCGACATGATCAGAATTTGCTCTACATTTCTGGCAGCCTCAAGTAAGCCAGCAAATGTAGGGTAGCGAACGTTACTCATAACCCTTCTGATTTTAATATCCAGACTAGCCTCGAACCTGGTCACCTTCCTTTCTTCAGTATCAACTTGATGAGGCGCAAATAGACTCAGCCTCGTGACCTCTACGGCATATTGGGACACAGTCTTAGTCCCCTGCATCAACGCCATAAACTTTGCCTCCAGTCTTCGGCGCTCATCAACCGGACAATACTGCTGAGTGAATAAGTCCGTGAACTCAGCTCAAGTCATCACAGAAACCTTCTCCAATGTCAAAGCATTCACCATAGCGTTCCACCACATAATTGCGTCGTTAGTGAACATAGCGGTAGCATACCGAACCATGTCCTTCTCAGCACGGTCGCTGATTTGGAATGTTCATTCGGTTGCCGTTATCCATTCGAGTGCAGCAACAGCGTCTCCCAGTCCATTGAATTCTACAGCACCATTTCCTTTAAAGTCCTTGAAATGACAACCTCTGGGTTTTTTAGATCACCCAGTATTGTCATCTTGTTCCTCATTATTGTTGCCCCCTTCTTTTTCCTTGTTCTTTCTCTTATCCTCCCTTCTCTTAGCTTCAGCCTCATCTCGAGCCCGAAACTGGTCTTGAATCATTTTGTTCTGCTCAGCCATCATGGCTAGCATCATTTCCCTTGTTTCTTCAGGTGTCATTCCTCCTCCAGACATGTTCTGAAAATAATAAAATCTAATTTGTTTAGTAACATGTCATTAATTTAAAGACACCACCCATTTGTCCCGTATGATAGTCAATCTCCTATAATTACTAGATCGTAACCTATCTTAGTTCAGATCATTACTTAATCCACTACATATCAACACTTAATGTTTGAGACCAAGACCGCACGGACACTTGAATCTCAAACTACTGCTCTGATACCATACCATGTGACACCCTTGCCACATCAACCACCATTTACATTACACCCAGGATTAGTTATCAAACACAATTACATAATGATCTGAAAGCTTAAATTAAAGTGCGGAAGCATTATAGTACGTAATTAAAATGACACAACATTGTCAAACACTCTACAATGCTACAAGGTTCCAATACTAAGTCTACATACTCAAACCCTTATTACAATCATCTCAAACATATTATAACATTTATCTCACAACATAATTACCGATTGAGTAGCAGATATCTCCCAAAACTTCACACACGACCTAACTAGAAGGTCCGGCAGCAAATTTTCCCTTTCCTGTAAAATTACAACAACTGAGAGGTAAGCGAATGCTTAGTGAATACACAGATTACGCATTTTATAAATCTTTATGTAGCCCCAAGAGTAACACCGATGACAAACATCGTACACCCTCTTCGTACACCAAGTACGGAACCAGAGCCGCAGCCCCTTCGAGCCCAAAGCTCAGCATAAAACATACCATCTGAGACAAACGTACGATCGGGGATGACATACTGCCTACCAGAACCTCGGAGGGATCAGCTCCAAGTCATATAGCGCAGTAACATCGGAGCAATTGATGCGACCCACCGGTCCATCACTAGATGCACAACAAACGAACGAACATGCAACAAATATGAATGTGCATCTAAATCTACGCAAGTTAGTAGAGTTCCAAATAACAATTGAAGCAACATGTCTCAGCAGGCAAAAGCTATCATAAAACAAATATAAACATGCGAAAACTATTGTACTCACATTGGGTGCGTAAATAAACTTTAACCAATAATTATTTCTCCTCTGAATTTCAACCGGATCCACTAAGTACCCCACTGTGGGTTAAACAAAACCACAAGGGACCTGTAAGTAAGTTGCAATAATACCTCGTGTCAATAATTTGTTTAATTTTGTAAAACCAAATCTTATAAGCTTGCAACATTTGATACCCATTTCGGATCCAAGATAAATTCGAATCCCAATTCAGACCATAACTAAATTCAAACCTCAATTAAGTTTGTACCCATCTCAGGGTCGAACTTATTCCTTTTGAATATCTTTTGTTATTTTATGCGTTGTCTATGTGTTTCGTTCAATATATTCTAGCTTAGAAAGTGGGTTTCAATTTTTAGGCATCAAATTTGAATTTAGGGGCTAAATTCGAATTTCATCTTCGAATTTAAGGGTTAACTTCGAACCCTTCTCGAATTTATGGGTTAACTTCGAACCCACTCTCGACTTTAGGGGTTAAAGTCGAATATTCAATTCGATTTTAGCTCCATTTCGAGTTTGTTCATGCATTTCGACTTTGTTCTTGGCATTCTCGAATTTGTTCATCATTTACAGCTTAAATCATACATTTCCAAGTCTAAAATCACGAATATGACATGTATTAAGCCTAGTTTCGATTCTATTACACATACTCTATCATATTCTAGTTAAAACTCAAGCCAAATTAGCTTAATTCACACAAAATTGATAAACTCGAATTCATGTCTTCAAAACCGAAATATAAAAGCTTAAAACGGTCGATTCTTACCTCAAATACGTACAAAATCAAGAATGCAACCGTAGATTGTTGTAGTACTCCTCGAGATCTTTCCGATGACGTATAGAACTCGGTTTTCGGCCGGTCAGTTTGAGAGAAAATCTAGAGAGAATGTAGAGAGAGAAAGTCGAGAGGGAGAAAGTGAGTTCTAGAGAGATAGTGTAGTTGGTTATAATGAAAGGCATTTTAGCCTTTTATTCCCATTTTCATCATTTTGCACATTTCACCCCTCAACTTATCCGATTCTATAAAATACTGATTTATTCTTAGTTTTATCATCACTAACTTTTATAATTCATAATAATCATTTTAAAGTTCTTAAACTTTTTAATTTCCGTAAAATAACAACCAACTTTCATAATTCAACTTAAATTACATTAATTTTAAACTAATAAACCTCAAATACAGAAATTTTAACATCAGGATGTTACACTTATGAAGCCCCCAAGAGTAACACCGATGGCAAACATCGTATACCCTCTTCGTACACCAAGTACGGAACCAGAGCCGCAGCCCCTTCGAGCCCAAAGCTCGGCATAAAACATACCATCTGAGACAAACGTATGATCGGGGATGACATACTGCCTACCAAAAGCTCGGAGGGATCAGCTCCAGGTCATATAGCGCAGTAACATCGGAGTAATTGATGCGACCCACCGGTCCATCACTAGATGCACAACAAACGAACGGACATGCAACAAATATGAATGTGCATCTAAATCTACGCAAGTTAGTAGAGTTCCAAATAACAATTGAAGCAACATGTCTCAGCAGGCAAAAGCTATCATAAAACAGATATAAACATGCGAAATCTACTGTACTCACAGTGGGTGCGTAAATAAACTTTAACCAATATTATTTCTCCTCGGAATTTCAACCGGATCCACCACGTACCCCACTGTGGGTTATACAACACCACAAGGGACCTGTTACATTTTCATATGATAAACATATTATCATTACATGGTCTTTAACAAATTAGCATTACTTTGTGCAAATAAAAGTATTACAACATTCGGAACCGACATCCGAAACTCACGTTTAAATCACATCATTTGAGGAGTTATTATTCCCAATTAACCCTCCTTTATTTGCCTTACTATAGTACAAAAGATATCCCAAAAGTGTGGTTATTTGTCCATAAATTCGGGTCCTTTAAACCCATTCGAATTTCCCAAAAACTACTAAGAACTCGCCGAGTAAGTACTAGGAACTCGCCTAGTTCCTGTTCGAATTTCGGACACTTGACTAAAGTCGAACCCCTATTCGAATTTAATCAACAAATTCGAAGCTCCATTCGAATTTGATGACTAAATTCGAAACCTCCTTCGAATTTCATGACAAAAACTCAATACTTGGTTCGATTTTAGCTAAATTTCGAGTTTGTTCTATGTATTTCGAATTTGTTCATATTTACATCTTAAATCATACATTTCTAAGTCTAAAAATCACGAATATGTTAAGTATTAAGCCTAGTTTTGATTATATTATGCATACTCTATCATATTCTTGTTAAAACTCAAGCCAAACTAGCTTCATACACACAAGAAATGATAAATTCGAATTTCAATCATCAAAACCGAACATATAAAAGCTTAAAAGGTCGATTGTTACCTCAAATTCGTACGAGATCACAAATGCAACCGTAGATTGTTGTAGTACTCCTCGAGATCTTTCCGATGACGTATATAAGTCTACAATCGGCCGGTCGGTTTGGGAGGAAATCTAGAGAGAAGGTAGAGAGAAAGTAGGGAGAGTTCTAGAGATAGAGTGAAGGTGGTGAAAATGAAAGGCTTTTTAGCCTTTTATTCCCATTTTTCATCATTTTGCATATTTCACCCCTCAACTTACCCGTTTCCATATAATACTGATTTATTCTTAGTTTTTATCATCACTAACTTTTATAATTCATAATACTCCATAATAATAATTCAAAGTTCTCAATTTTCTTAAAATAACAACAAACTTTTAAATATCCCAAATACGTAATCATTGCTCATAATTCAACTTAATTATAAATTATCCATCTAAATAAATCTGAATTACAGTAATTAAATTCGAGGATGTTACATCCCCAACGCCGAGTTTGTCGAGTTTATTCCGCACAACTGGCAACTCGACGTCTCCATCCTAACCAAAGAACCCCAAACCCTCGCATTCGACATCCTCACTCGCCACCCCATCTCTTACGCCTTATCCACCGCAATTGCTGTTTCCCAGATTTACCTTCAACAATTCTGGAACAGGTTGCAATACTTTCCTGACCCCGAACCTCACTTTACATCCACCATCGATTGTGTTGCAGTCAAATTCACCATATCCGCCATACGCCATATCCGTCACCTACCCGCCGAATTCTACCTTCCAACACGCGAACATTTTGATCCCAACCCATCCATCACCGAAACCTTAGCTGAAATCCAAACACTGGGTTATGATGGCCCTCTTTCCAAACCCTCAAATTTCCATACCAAAAATCTTCAATCTCACTGGCGGATCCTTTTTGATGTAATCAACAAGTGCTTCACCGCAAAGCACTCCGGCCACGACTCCGCCTCGAATCAGGTACTAGCCATGTTCACCGGCTTTGCCTTTGACCGACATGTGGATTATTTTGCTTTCCTTTTCGAGGAATTAAGAAGAGTCCACGTGGAGAGGGGAACTAAGAAAGGCAGAAAATACATACCTCTACAGCGGTTTCTGCAGCTCATCATCCAGTATGCCATGGACCATGATGACGATATCCACGAACGTCCTGAGGCAGACGTCTACCCCACAGTGGCAATTCAAAAGCTAACACTGCCAAAGGGGGCCCCTACAATGCCAATAATGAAAATTCCACTATCTCTGCTAATGAGGTCAAGGGGGTTGGAACGGGTTAGGGCGTATATTCAAGAGTGTTATCCGGATGAGTCTCAGTCAGAACCGACTGAGACTAGCCAATGTGAAGGTGAGGCGAGCATGAGTGAGAATGAGGGAGCTCAGGTGGAAGTTCAACAGTCTGGGTATAGGTGAGAGGGAGCATGTGTTGGTGAGCGAGGGAGCAGGTGGTGAGGCGGCAGAGACGGCGGATTCAGAAAGAACCGTCTCTGTCGTGCGAGCGATAAGTATTCAATCTAAGGGTGATCTAAGCCCAATTAGCCGGACTCCTCACCATAAGACCGTCAGTCCAACGGTCGAAATCACCACCACCACCCACTTGGTTTCCCCTCAAAGGGAGACCACTTCATTCCACAGGGTCATAGCACATACACCATCGCCCTCTCATTCGGAGAGTGGCGGTGTTGAAAGAGGTCACACTCCTCCCCATGTGACCGCACTTCCTTCATTCACAATTCAATTCCCCCACAAAGACACAACGTACGATGCCTCCGTGGCATCCCCAAGAGCTGCCTCCGTGGCAGCTCCACAAACTTCTGGATCTGAGCGTCCGATACAAGAGCTAGAAATGACGGAAGGAAGACCGGGAGTGGCTCAATCAACGCCATCCACTTCCGGCCATCTCCCAATCAATTTGGAGATGTTAACGGCAGCTCTACGTGCTGCCAGAGTGATTACCCAGGCTGACCTGGACGCCCAAAGGGAAGCTGCCGAGGAACGTCACACCGCCCTTCTTTCATTTATAAAGGGTAAGGGTGTCGCTTCCGAAGCTGGCCCTCCACCAGGGTCCCATTCAGTCTAAAACCAACTGGCAGAGCTCTCAGATAAGATCGATGCGCTTACTCGATTAATTCTTCAAGTCCAAGAGCAAATTAATTCCAGAATGGACCGCCTGGAGTCGGCGGTAATCGAACTCCAGTGCTGCCCTCAGGCAGAGGCCCCAAAAAGAAAGCATGACGATCGGGATGACCCTGATCGTCATGAGGGGGAGAAAAGGCAGAAAGTTCAGTATGAGGACCCCATGATGATAATAGGGGGAGCAGAGACCTCCGAAGGGACAGAGTTTCAGGGGTCAGGGGAACAGAGGCAGGAGGCTCAGGAACACTTATTAATAGAAGACGAGCCCATGGTCGAGGGTTCAGCTCCAATGGATCCGATGACAGCTATGGTAGAATTCGAGGAAGCTTATGAGAAACTTGAAATGATATTGGTATCTGATTCAGGTTCCGATATTGACGACAACGAACCCTTAATAATTCCTAAGCCTTAACCCGAATCTCCAACGAAAAAATCTTCATCCTCTTCATTTGACTTCCTAAACTCACCACCACCAGCCCCTCAAGAAGAAATCCTATCATCTATTCAAGCTCCCCAGTCACTCAAAGAATCCCACATTGTCCTAAGCCCTCCAAGATCCCCAAGCCCTCCTCCGGTCTAAAAAACCGAACAAACAGGTCCTTCTCAAACCAAAAGGGTCGATTGCTTTGATGAAACTCCAGAAGGACATGGTATATTTAGAAAAGATGACTTATTCTGGGTAGGCCAGTACTCAAAAGGTGAAGTTCAAAAACTGCCTCAAGAAGAAAAGGACAAAATTCGACATGAACGGCGGGAGATAATCATAAAGCTTCTTGAAGCTAAAAAGGATGAAATCAAAGAACCCACCTTTCAGGGCCTTAGAGAATTCTTACAGAAGTTTCCCCCGGAGCAGTTTCAGAACCCGTACTTGGAGGAAAGATTCAAAATGGTATTCAGAAAGAAGCCTGGATCCTTCTGCAGATGCCTACTTATGGAACTTACAAATGTTACCAAAGCTGAACAGGCCGAATACTATCAACTGATGCTCCGGGAAAGAAGGTCAAAGGTCTCGAAATCGAAGATAAAGTAACTCTGAACCATAACAATGTGCAAAAGAGCCAAAGTCTACAATCCTTCCTTTCAAGTAGAAAGAGAAGATGACACGGCTGATGACATCTTCAAGAATGACCTAGACTTCATAATGGCAGACGACGTTGAGTTTTTGCACAACTGCCTGAAAAATCGCATCAGGAAACGTATGACCCACATGACTGCTGTAGGTGCCCTAGTTCGAAACAAGAGCCGACTCTCGATCATTATGTGCCTCAGAGACTTCCAGATGGCGATCGAAAGCGCATTGGTTAAAGTGGGCCTACGAGCACCATAACAAGACAGCTTCCTCCTAGCCCATCATCCGGCCTACAAATTTATCTTTAGAGGAGGCCCGAGTGTCATTTTTGTCAATCAGAAGGGCTTCAAAAGGTTCATGCGCTTTGAGGATCTTCCATGTTACTCCGATGGTACACTCCGATTGGTTCGAGCTGCACTAACACAGAAAGTACAAGATTTTGATGCTCAACCAGATCCTGAACAAAGATGCTCACCAAAGGAGATACAGGATACCCTCCGCGGCATTGACCTCCTGAACGAACGGCTACATATGAGACAAGTGACCAGACGCTTCGACGTCATCCTTGGACTCCGAGAATCAACAGACCATGCCAGAGTTCCAGGACCTCCTATATGATCGAAAGGGGGAGATTGTTAGACATTTTATTTCGATCATAGGGAGTTGTTTTGTAATAATTATTTACTTAGTAGTTTCCTTGTATACTATTTCCTTGTAATTTATTTCATTGTAAAATTCAAGGGACTAAATGTGACAATGCTCCATAGTTAAATAAAGGAGCCTAGAAATAGGCTCCTAGGGTTTTGTAATTGAAAAACGGTTGACATTGAATGAAAAGAAGAAGCTGCCAAAAGCAAATATTCTCTCAGCATTCATTTTGTCTTTCTTCATCATTTCACAATTATTGAGCTAGTTTATTCTTGTGATTGATAGTAGAATCATTAAAGGTGCTAAATCATTTACGGGAATACATATTTACACATTGTTTAATGAAGAACTCATTTCTTTCTGTCTCAAATAATTCTTTAGTTAAAGAGAACTCCCTTTCAAGAGCAAAAAATTCTTCAGATTTGTTTGAAACATAACTTTCATTAGGATGATTTGCCTTTGAAAGTTTTTCTTCTAGATCTTTAACTTTCTTGTACAAATCAGATCGTTCAGGCAAAAGATATTTTAGAGGATTTGCATATGGAAAATTCTCTTGTTTAGAATCTTCAAGTTCGTTTCATAATTTAGATATTCTCACTTTAAAAATATGATTCTCAGAATTCATAACCTTTTGTTTTTCTTCAAAATTCAAAACTTCTTCTTTCAATCTTGTGACATCATTTAAAACAAATGCTTTATCTGTATTTAACTGAACAAGAATATCATAATTGTTTTCCGAGTCTGTTCAGATTCAATAAGTTTTGTCATTACCTTAGACTTTTTAAATTTAAACTTTGAAATGGAATCATGATCAGACATTTGATTTTCAAATAGTTTAAGTTGCTCAACCAGCTTAGAATTCTCAGCTGTGAGATTCAACACTTGATCATGTTCATTTTCCAGTTTAAGTTCCAGAGAAACTACCTTATTCTTCTCGTCTTGTAGTTTAACATCTACTTGTTAAGCCAACTTTGTCACATTCTTCAATTTTACTTCAAATTCCTTCAACTGTACAGTTACATCAACAGGCTCTTCAGTTGTAGCCATAAAGCACTGAGCAATATTCTTTGTGTTCTGTTCTTCAGGTTTGTGCTTCTTTGATGATACTGTCTTCCAAACTTCTTTCTAAAAGACTTTTGGAGTTTGAGTAATTCCAGCTTCATTTCTTCAATATCTATGTCACAAAAATCAGTGTTAGATTCAATCTAATTAAATTTGTGGAAGTTAAAGAGAAATAAATTAAGCTTAGAAAACATCAACAAGTCGAAGGTAGTTCAAGGATAGAAATCCAATGTTGAAGCTCTGAAAGATGTATCTATGGTTGATGACTTGGTGAAAATCAGCATTTGGAGTCGAATTAGGCCTCGAAAATTTCCCAAACCAGCTTTGCCTATTTTTGAAATTGTAGATCTCGGTTCACGCTTCGTTTTGACGTATGGTAGGTGTTAGGCACAAAAAGGCCTCAGTCAAACCTGTTCTACATCTGAGGGGGAGATTTATAATCAAACCTGTTGATGCATTTGAAGGTTGAACTTAAGGCTTGTTATATGCCTTATTAAAGCCTAAAGATGATTTGCAATATTAGTCTAAAGCTGTTCTATGTGTTGCATGTGTTGCAACTAAGACAGTTTGTCCAAGCTGTTCTGTCTGCTGAACAGACTGGACATAAACTATCTACGCTGCTCTACACTGGTGAGCAGCCTGGGCAATTTTAAAGTGTTCTGTTCTTTGTGAACAGAACCTGTTCTTTGTGAACAGGCTAAACACTTTATGGAATATGTTTCCAAGTCATCATGTATTGTTTTTGACTACAAGATCAGTTTACAAAGTCGAAGACAAAGTGGAAAACAGAACTGCTCCGCCTGCCCAAGCTGTTCTGTAACATGAAGACAAAAGGTTATTTGAAAAAGGGTGACAGACCTTTTTCTTATATCAAAATAGGCCTTTACAAGGAAGAAAGACGCAAGTTGACATTCCTAAATTAGTTAAAGGCAATGCAACAGTAGACAAAGTAAAAAGACAAAAGTTCTGCACATGTGAAGACAAGTCTGCTTTTCAGAAAAGTGCAGAAAAGGTTATGTTGTCTTTTCAACAAGACTTTTCCTTTTCATTCCGTCCAATGAAGATGTTTCTCCTAGATCCTCTGAGTGAGTATAAAAGGAAGCTTCTAAAGACAGAAAGTAGAGAAGAAAGCTAAGTGCTGAAACCAAGGGTGAACGTGCAAGTGTGTTTTTCATGCATGCAAGCCTGATTGTGTAATACAGTTTCTTTGTGTCTAAGCTGTTCTACATAAGATGT